>JAUJYT010000410.1:0-19548 GCA_033996565.1 Nanhermannia nana
TGATTTTCTTCTGAAAAATTAAAAAAATATCCTTTGGTCCCCCCCCCTTTGATTTTGATTATTTCAGATTTTATTAAAATTTAAATTCCTAGAAACGATATTTTGACTAGCTCTATGCATTAATGCATCAAACAATGGTATTAAGATCTATGATTTTTAGATGATTCTCCACAAAAGGCTAAATTTTCAAAAAAACTTTGGCGCGAAAAAAATTTTTTAGCGGGAGAACGCAATTCCCCCATCGGTTTTTCAAGAAATCCTGAAATGAAGCCCACCCAAAGGCCTGGAGCTTGTCCAGGTATGGTATTAACACATTATTCATAGTGGATTATATTATAGACGTATGTCTTTGTCTCGTTGCTTAAGCACGAGACCCTCGTACTGTATATTTCAATATTAATTTCAATTGATTAAACTTCAATCTTATTTTTGACTCATATTTCAAATTTGTTTAAAGCATTATATTATATAATTCTAGAAAAAGTGTATTTTATTTATATAATTATGTTTATTAAATTTTATTTGAATTAGATATTAATAAATATCTTACCCGTATAAAGCCCTCCACATGCTGTTGACTATTGAAAGAAAGTATGTTTTAATTTAAATTAGATGTTAATTAGATTAGAAAATGATGATTTACTTACATATTCAGCTCTAAATCCTTGACCAGTGAAAGATGAATCTGCTCTAAACTTTATCCAAACCTTATTTCCAGTTGAGATAATAGGTCTTGGAATTTGTTGACCACAAAATCTATTAATAAGTGGTGATTCACTATTATCTCCGTCACGAATTTCGAGATAATCCCATCGACATTTTGCGTGTGTCTCCAAATCAAATAATGTAAATTTAATTTCAATTCTCTCTAAAGGATGAACTCTTATAAGCCAATCACACTCTAGAATCAAATCAAAATATTTATTCAATTAAACTGAAAATTTATCGACAGATCTAAAATTAGAACTCATTTCTAAAAAAAATTAAACACTTTTCTTAAAACTAGACTCAGACTAAAATTAATGATGGACTACAGAATGCTTTAATACCTATATTATTGTCATATCTATCGGGAAAGTTTGGAGAAGTGAATGATCCCTTTTCTGAAGTTAGAGTTCCTCCACATCCAGGTATTCCCGGAACAGATGAATATGTTATATGAAATCCATGATCTGTTAAACTATTGTCTGAATGAAAATGAATCAGCGAATAAGAGCTCGATGTTGTTAATGGTGGTGGTGATGTTGAGTTGCAAAATTTGCCCAAAAGTGGGTCGTTTTCTCGCTGGCCGTCTATAATTTCTAAGAAATCAAAAGCGCAGTCGGTATGTGTTTCTATTTGTAGAGTTGCGAAATGAAATTGAATTCGTTTTCCGAGTGGGACTCTCACTAACCAATAACAGTCACGATTCAGAGCATAATTGCCGGGATATCCGGGAGAGTTAACTGATCCATAATCTCGAATATCTAATACTCCGCCACAGACTATTAGACATATCAAAAATTTAATTCAATGAATGTTTGCGGTTTCAAAATTAATAAAATAATTAAAACCCTTTTAATACCTGGATCTGTGGTATTCCAATCCAACTGAAATCCTTCGTGAGATACTGAATGATCTGATTTGAACCAAAGATATATTTGATGGTGAGTTGTATTGATATTTCCACTTAATGGTAAAGAATGGCCACAAAAACGTCCCAAATTATGCGCATTAGCATTGGGGCCGTCGTGTATTTGTAAGAAATCATATGAACAGTCCTGTGTGTCCTCAACATTGAAAGAACGAAAGGTCACATTCAAAACTTTGCCAACAGTTGTGGATATAACCCACGCACAGCTGATTCGATTGGGATAAAGTTGATTTGGATTACTTGGATAACTAATAGTTCCCATTTCAGTATTGAAAGTCCCTCCACATGACTCTCGCGGCTCATTACAAGTGGTTCCCTGCCATTGATTGGTACAAACGCACAAAAACCCATTTTGTTGGTCAGTACACGTGCCTCCGTTTTGACACGGATTGCTCAGACATTCATTGACTTCAAGTTCACATAAACTTCCACTGAAACCAATATTACAAATACAAGAGAAAGAGTCGCCATTAGGAATGCACGAGCCGTGAACACATGGGTTATTATTGCAATTGGTGCCCGTCTGAGGCACACAACCTGAAGGTCCAACTCCTGACCCCATATACCCTGACGGACATCTGCATTCTCTAAAGCCCGTAGAAATAGCAATATTTTCCAAACATACTGCTGATGGATGACAACCACCGTTATTGACATGACACGTGCCCACGAACTGACATGTAATACCTTCAAAATTATTAGATTTTTAAATTAATTATTTAATTAATTGTAATATAAATATAATCATATAAATGCTCGAATAATACCATTTCCAATATAGCCTACAGGGCATTGTCCACAGATTCTCGAACCAACAGTATTAGTGCATTGCACTCTTGGAGATATAGAACAACCGCCGTTATTAGTCAGTTCACATTCATTAATGTCGTTACTGATAATAGAAAAATAGAATTTAGTCTTTAGTAAGATTTATTGCGCTGACTCAGTTAATGATTAGCTCAGATCTGCATAAACCTGTCTTAATATTGTTATATTGAATATAAGTTATTTAATCTAAACTTTTTTTGTAAAAATCAGAGCAAATTCAATACTATTGACAAACAGACTTATAAATATAAATAAGTTTTATAAGATATTTGTTCATTTATTTTAACATTTTTACCAATAATATCCGTTTCCAGTATACCCGTGAGGACATGGGCCACAATAGAAAGTTCCCGGAAGGTTAATACAAGTCACCGGTGGATTCATTGAGCAATGAGGTCTTGTTTCTCTACATTCATCTATATCTACAATACAGGCAGGATTTGTGCCACTTGTAGTCCATCCCTGTTCGCAAATACAACGAAAGTTAGGAATTCCTGCAATACTTCTCTGCTGATTAACACAAGTCCCGTGACCACAAAGAGCCTCATTTGATGCTGAAGAGCAGTCATCGTGTTTTTCAGTGCAATGAATGCCAAACCAATTTGCTGTACACGTACAGCTATAACTTCCTGGACTATTAACACATTGCGCACCGTTTTGACAGCCAAGTTCTGTCCCAACAAATCGTATGCATTCGTTAACATCGGTTTCACAAGTCACACCCTATTAGTATGTTTCATATAAGTTAGAATGGTATCGGTTCACGCAAATGCATCAAAAAATTTAAGTTATTTAATATAGGCTTTTCAATATTTTCACTATAAACCAATCAAATAAAATTTAATATATAGATAATTCTTAATTTGTCGATATATGTAGGAAAAAATTAACAAATAAGATATTTGAATGGAAAAAATTAATACAACTACAGTTTTCGCCAAAATTTTTCGGACAGGTTTTTGGTGATTTTCTAGATTTTTTACACCTTTAAGTTAATGAATTTTGACGAAATTCTTTTAGACTTGGGAAGTATATGTTTTGCCTGTAGCCCCCATACTGTTCACTCGGGAAGATAGACTATTCTTTCAGGTGAACTGAGAAATTTGAACTGAACAAGATTTTCAAGATTTTGAAGAATACAATATAAAGTAATAAGAAAATGATGTCATTCGTCTATTTTTGTTTGGCAAGAAATCTTCTAAAGATATTCTAAGATATCTTCAGAAGAAACGGTGGTGCATATCTAGCTCTATGTTTGAGTGATATCGTTAAATAAATGTTTTACAGCTTATCAATTCAATAAATACGTTTTTTCCATTAGGGTTTCTTAAGATTAATAAAATAAAAGATTTTATTTATGTATTAATATTGTTAATTGAATACAGTATTGTAAGGAAGAAAAATTATTTATTAATGATTCAATAGCTATAAAACTTATTTATATACTGTTCATGAAAATGAAAATAACGTTTCAAAAGCAATTCTAGTGAGTAATATGTGAGTGAATTTTAAATACATTTAATAATTAATTAGAGATTTGAGAAATAATTCTTAATTTAGTAATAGTATTAGCAAAAAATAAAAAAAATTTTATAAATATTTCTCATGCACTCTGTTTTAAATTTTGTTTAAATTTTTATCGTAATCAGTGATTTTATGATCTATTTTCCTATTTTCTTAAAAATAATTAATTCATGAATTTTTATAGTAACCCGAAGTGCGGTTCTCTCAAAAGCATGAATTTCGGTTGCCATATATTAAAGTTTAGGCCATCGATACTTACCTCCCAGGTTGATAAACATCTGCAGATGAATCCATTAAAGGTGTCTACACAAGTGCCACCATTCCTACATGGATTGCTTTCGCATTCGTTTTGCTCTAATAGCTGAAAATTATTAACGTAAATTAAATTAAAGAATTTAAAGGAAACTCTATAAAAAATTATTTAATAAACTTAAAGTTCTGTAATTAAGTTAAATTTATTAAAACTTAAGTTGAGTTGAAACCTATTCAGAGAACTCCGTTTCTACTCATATATAGAAAGACTTCAAATTTGAGGTTTTTTTATAACATAACTTAAGATACAAGTAGCTTAATATTATATACTATACTATTATAAAACTTACCTGTGTTAATCTAGTGAGTGAAGTATCAATTCTTTGTATTCTTCTTAAAGACCTTCGTACAGTACTAGGCTGTAAAGCATTAGAACCCGTCCCAAGAATTTGATTTATTTTACTCGAGCTATCATTCAAAGAATTTTGAAATAATCTCATTTCTACAATATTTTGCGCTAAGTTTGAATATTGCGCCTGTAATTGAGCTAAACTTTGAGACATTTCTGATAGTTGTGAACCACTAATGCGTTGCATTTCAAGAGTTGCTGATTTTCCTAACTGTACGATTTTGGACAAGTCTTCTCCGTTGACAGTAATACTCCCATCACCTGAAGACTTGAATGTGATGTTTCGATTTTTTGCCGTCTCGAATATGATGTGTCCATCTTTTATCACAATTCTAGGCCTGAAAACAGAATATAAACTTTATTTTACAATAACTTCTAAAAATCTTTTTCTATTATTCACGAATATCGAAATTGGTTTAAGTTTATGAAATAATCGTATAAATGAAAATTATTTACTGAGAATCAAACGGGTCGATGAAGTTATTGTCAGATATACAACAAATTATTGCAACAAACAATGCTAATAAACTAATTCTAAGCCTTGTTCTGATTCTCATTATAGTCTTTTTTCACAATTTATAAGATTAAAAAACTTTTAAAAAATAATCTGCAAAAAGAAAATTTCATTAAATCTAAAGCTTTACATCAAAGTTATGTATCACTAACTTAAAAGAGAAAAGTTTAACACTGTATGATATTTAGTAAAAGTAGGCGTTTTGGTGATATTTGATACCAAGCATTTCGAGCTTTATCTTTAATTCCTATTCTTCTGTCAATAAATATTTAAGTGCAAAACTATTTCATTAATTAAATATAATTTTTTCTTATTTGTTGTCAATCACGCAAATAAATTAAAACTTATTAAGAGCAGAGTCTAAAAGTTTTTAAGCTTAATTCTCTGAAAGTGCATGGTTAAATTAAATTATTAATATAAAATATAAATAAGCTTAATAATACATTGAATAAATTGAAAAATACTGCTTTAAAATTAATGTATTAATATTTTGTTATAAATTGAGTTAAAGATAAAAATAAATAAAATTATTTAAATTTTTTGTATTATCTCACATTTCTTTCGGTTGAGAGTCATTTATACTTGGAGTTAGTCGAAAGTCTTCGGGATCAATGTAACCGGCATATTTGTTTGATTTAGTGGTATACTTGGAAGTGATTTGAGATTAAATTCTTCTAGTCGGCCATCAACTCCAGTTTGTAGTGGAAGCACTGCAGCACATCGATTAGAAAATCTTGTTTTACACGCTATAGTATTTCTATTCCGACTTATTTAACTGACATGAGTCAAAAAATTCATAAAGAAATTGCTCAGAGATCTAGAAAATGAGTGTAATAAGAATTTTTATTATATATTATATACTTAAATAATTTTATAACAATTAAGTTTAGATTCTTTTCTAAAACTTAACTATCAAAACGAACTTTTCATTAATTAAATTTAATATAAGTTACAATTGGGTCAAAATCTATTTTATATTAATTTTTCAAATCCTTTATCGTAATCGATAATTATTTTCAAAGAAATGATATATTAATTTCTTATAATTAATGTTAAATTTTATTTCTTCAGTCGTTATGACGAAACATAATTCCATCTGAAGGGAAGTAAACAGCACCGGTTTGACTGATATGTGGCCTCAAATTAGATGTCATTATTTCTTTTGATGCGTTTATGTCTATAATTAGATATAAAGACAAATATTAGGTTTCATATCATAATCTCTTGTTAATCAATTAATATTCACCTAAACTATTAAAGTTGTACTGAGCCCTAAAACCAGGAGCAGTGTTATTAACATTAGTGACTAATTTGACGAGAAGTAAATTTCCTTGACTTTGATAAGGAGCCGGATTATCCTAATAGAAGTTAAATTCAATTAAATTAAATAATTATATTTATAAATCTATAGTAAAATGACATACATCTCCGCACAAACGGATCACTTTATTAGATGGCAAGTCTTCTAAGCCCTCATAGATTTCAACATAGTTTGTGTCGCATCCAATCGTTGATGAAAGAGAGAAATATGTAAAACGAAGTGTTAATGAGTGCAAACCAAATGAATGTATAAACCATTTACATTCACTGCTTTGGTTATAAGGCATAGGATATAATGGACTCGTAAACGTTCCGTTTAAAGCAGTCAAATTGCCTCCACAGCCACGGCCAGCGTTAGTAGTCGTGTATGAAATGAAGAATTTTGAACTGTAATAAGAATTGCGTAATTCAAGAGTCAGTTGATTTCCAGTGGAAAAAATAGGTTCAGGTATAGCCACACCACATATGACTGCAATGACAGGTGAAGTCGATTCAATACCATCTTTAATAGTCATATTTCCGTACTGACAGTTAACACTGTCTCTTGGCTGATACAATCTAAAGTCACTGAAATAAAGAGAAATAGTGTGTCCAACTTTTGCAGTTATATTCATTCGACAATAATAATAGAAAGAATAATCCGGATAACTGGGATTCACTATCATTCCGCTGTCATCAGTGAACGTTTGGTTACAGACAGCATATGTGTAGTTAAGAGAAAATCCTTTGTGATTAACAGCGGGATTATTGTTGGTGACAAAAGTCATCCACAATCCATCTCTTGAAACAATAACTGGAGGCGCCCTTTTGCCGCACATCCTGAAAGGCTCTATTCTATGATTAGTGTATGTTTCGGCAGAGAATTCGATAAAATCATTATTATTGCAATCAATATCGAGATCAACAAATATAAGTCTAATTTTCATATACCAATAGCCATATTTCGTTACGAAATGGTATTTACAGCGCAATGAAGTTGGATAAACATTAGGATAATTAAGTGATTGTAAATTTTGTGTCACATTCGTCACGTTCACGAATCCTCCGCACAGTCTATTGACAGATTCAAATTTAGCCTTAAATCCTGTTTTGGCTTCTCTGCTATCAGAAGAAAACAGCAAAACCAATTGATTGGTGGAGCCTATGATTATGGACGGAATTGTTGTGCCACAGAAGCGATCAATTAAAGGACTTTTATGCGAAAGACCATCGCGTACTTCAATGTAATCGAACGAACATTTAGTCATATTTGATGGACTTTCCTCGATATCCATTTTAGTGAACGTAAGTTTTACCACTTGATCGTTAGGCATAATCAAATGCCACCAACAGTTTATGTCCAACTCATACTTTCCATCATTATTAGTATCAGGCGATTGAATGACTCCATTCGTTACATTGAAGTAAACACCACCACAGCCTTGAGCTTCTCCTAGAGTTGTTCGATACCCAATCCTAAAACCAGATCTTTGATACCAGCCATCAGTCCTGAAGCGAACCCGTAATTGGTTTCCACTTGATTTAACGATAGCGCCCATATCGTTGTCACCACAATATTTGCCAATCAAAGGCGAAGAACTATTATTTCCGTCTCTAATTTCAACGTAATCGCAGTAACAGTTCCAGCAGTTTTCCAAATCAATAGAAATAAATTTCAATTCAATGGCTCTGTCTTCTTGAACAGTGATATACCAAACACAGTCCATATTATCGTCATAAGAGTGAACTTGATTTCCCACTAAACGCGCCGGATTTTGAAATTCTCCGAACGGTTCAGTGAAATTTCCTCCACAGGAAGTTACACTCCACGAAGCCTTGAATCCTTTGAACTGACCCATAACACTAGTCCTAAATGTTATGAGGATTGCAGAGTTAGAAGTAACAGAAGGTGGCTTTGTATTAGAGCTACAATAGGGTCCTAAATGAGTAGCACTCGTATTGTTCCCAAGATATATATCGAGCGCATCCCAAATACAAGTTCGATGTTCTTCTATACTGAAGTCATCATCAAATTCAAGTAGAATATAGTCTCGTGGGTCGCGTTGAATAATATATTCACATTTGATTAAATTGTTATAATTATTTGGATAGTTAGGACTCGTGAATACACCAGTCGACGACGTAAAGATCTCACCGCAACCAATCTGATAATTGAAGTTAAATCCGTCGCCATTTATATTGTCATTCGTATGGAAAGTAACCCTCACTTTATTTGTTCGAGATTTGAAAAACGCCGGTCTATTGAAACCACAAAATTTTTTAATTTGTGACCAACTATTTTCATCGTCAGCTATGAGCTGTTCTTCAAAAAGTATATAATCTCTGTTACAATTGTCAGAGCTCTCAATATCGAAACGACCCGTAAATGTAAAGTTTATGTGATAACTAAAAGGCATCTGAAGATTCCAAACACATTCCACATTATTCTCATATCGTGATGAACCATAATTAGGCGACTGAACAGTTCCGTGATTACTAAGTATGATACCACCGCACCCGTGTTGAGCTTTTCTCACATACATCTTAAACTTTTTCTGGTTTTGTGTCCTGTGATTTCCGGTTCCTTTAAAATTAACCTTAAAATATCGAGAGGTTGACTGAATTTCTTGAGGAATTCGATTTCCGCAATATTTTTCAGTACGAGGCGCGTCAGCCCACCAGCCCTGAAACACTTGCACATAATCTTGTTCGCAATTGTCTCCCAACTCAAACTCAGAGAATGTGATTCTCATCTGTTCGCCCCAATTCACATAGAAAGTCCACAAACAGTACGAATCTATTGGATAGCTTTCTGGATAATTGGGTGACGTGTATATACCATCGGGTTGGCTGAAAACACCGCCACATTTTTGGATATAATAATGCCCACTAATACCTCTGTAACCATTGCTATAATTTGTTTTCAAAATAGCGCGTGGAATATGCGCTTCAATCGTTTGCGACATAAAATATTCAAATTTCTGTCCGTTTCCAGTCTTATTGCCACACAAAACATCGCTAAAGTAGTGGTAAAAGTATCGCCGGCGAGCTGTATATAAATTAAGTTATATTATAAATATATTTTTAAAAACTCTTTCCATACTTAATCTTTTATTGATTAATAGAAATGAACTCACAGTTATAATAAGCGACCTTAAAAACCCCATTCGAACAATAACTAGAAGACGGAGACGGAGGAATTTCAAAGACATCAAAGACAAAAGCAACTGTATAATTAACACCACTATCAGGTACAGATATATCCCAAACGCAATCCATTGTTTCGGTGTAATTCCTTTCTCCAAATCTGTATGAATTAATAACTCCTGAATTTCCAATGAGAGCACCGCCACAAACTCAAAATTTAAAACAATTTAAACTTCAATTATTCTAATATAAGTAGTATTCGTAGTATTAATGTTTCAAAAGAGGAATTCCCTAACAAGCTATTTATAACAAATCTTATTAACCTAACTACAAGAGAAGAAATTTACATTTTTAATTGGTAGGCAAATGCCTCTCAAAAGCCTCTCAAATGCCTCACTTTCTTAATTCTCTCATATTATACAACAATAATTTTCTATTTTATAAGTAATGTTTGTCTCATATTTTTTGGAAATAATGTTTAGATAATAAAAGTAATAAATGATAGAAAAACTTACATATTTTTAATAAATTTAATACTAATACAAGTCAGACATACCTTCTTCATCATCAGCGCTGTATTGTATTCTAAATCCTTCCCTTACAGCCAGTCCGGGAGTACTCAAGTATAAACTGGTGACATGGCTTTGCATCTCTATAGGATCTGGAATTATATTTCCACATAACATTGAAATACGAGTTGATGAATAATCTCCTCTAAATATCTTTATTAAGAAAGAAATATAAATTTTATTAATCAGAATTCATAAAACACTAAATCATATCATAAGAAACAGATAATATCTTACTGTCAATCGATCCAAACAATTAGTATTATTTCTGAGGTCTCTCTTTAGGTTGTAGTCTAAAAACGTTAATTTTATTCTTCGACCGGGAGGTGCAAAGACAAACCAAAAACAATAACGACCTTCTGTTAGTGCGTTCGGGAAGTTGGGAGAAGTTATTATACCAGTGCTGACAGCATTTTCAATAGTATCCCCACATCTGGACCATTGGGCACGAACGACGAGCTTTAAACCTTTGCCTGTTTGTGAAGTATCACTTTTGAAAACAATGAATACAACCGATCCCTTGGAACTGAATGATATGGTGTTGTTCTCATCAGCAGAACCACAATATCGCCCAATTAGTTCTCCGGTTGCACTTTCTTCGCGAAACTCCACATAATCACCAGCAGAGCAGTCAGAATTGGATGGGATGTCCATTGATGTGATGTTTAGCTCATAGTAATAGCTCGAGGAATATGCCCTCAAATATATATTACACTCTAAATTATCTGTATAATTGTTTTGATAATTGTTGGGCAGTTGTAACTCCTGAGCTCTATAAGATGTAAAATATGTTCCGCCGCAGTCATCAATTTTAATCTTTGCTTTGAAATTAGAAAGACTTTCACCACTTGTCGTTACAAAGCGTACAAACATATAGTTTTGGGAAGTTTTTATACTGTTAGTCATTCGGGGCGGAACACAGTATCTGTCTATAAGTGTGGCCACAGATGTGCCGCCATCACGTACTTCAACAAATTCGAATGTTTGATTACATTGTCGTCTAAAATGAATTATTAAATTAAAAATATTTTATGAGTTAACTAAAAACTTTGCCTCATTATAAACAATGCTTACGGAGCCCTTTGATATTCGAAATCAAGACTTATTCTAGTGTTCGGCGGACTCATTATAACCCAATCGCATTCCATGTCATGCGGAGGAAGTTGTGGATAGTTAGGAGACATTATATCAATGCTTCGATTTGTTTGAGTCAAAGTTATTTGATCTCCACATCCAACCGATACTTCATTATATCTTAGACGAAAGTCCTATTTATGATAAAAAGGATTTGCATTAAAAGTTGTAAATAAGTCATATATAATGTAACTGAAAATTAAATTATTTTATAAGTACCGGTAATAAAACACTGAAAGATTATTAATAGTAACTGTAACTAAAGTAGAATTCAATTCAGAATAATCCTTAATTCAAGAATTTAAAGAAAATAAGCTATTCTTGACTCACAGTTATAGAAAAAAGTGAATTATAGATAGAATCTTATTTTTAAAACAATAGCTTCTAACATAGTAGACAATAACAAACTTACGACATGAATATTTATACGCGCGTAAAACTCAATGTGCACACGATTTGAAGAAGATTCGGGAACTGCTTGTATATTAGTTCCACAAAAACGTCCGCCGCCCAGAAATGGAGATGTCTTTGAGCCCCCATTTCGTAAAAGCATGGACGCTGTCAAACAGTTATTATTATCTGCAATATTCATCACTTCAAAAGTGATTTGAATAGTTCTTCCTTCGCGTACTATTATAGTCCACTCGCATTTGATTGAATTGATGACATCATCAGTTGAGAGATAACCATTTGGACCAGATAGTGTACCGCCACATATGTTAGAAACTGTTAAATCAAAACCTGTACGGTTTACATATGAATCGGTTACGAAATTAATTCTTAACAGGTTAAAAGCAGGCATTTCTATAAGTCCAGTATAACGACCACATATTGTTTTATTTTTTCTCCATAGAGCAGAGTATGGACTTTTAGGTACTAGAAAAGTAAGCTTATCATAAATACAACTGTAGTTATTTCCCTCCATATTCATATCAACCACATTGACTTGAAAATGAAATGATGGCATTCCATATATTGTCCAGTTATAGTTCAAATTATGACCATATCCTAAATTGTTTTATTTTAAAAATTATTGTTAAACATATTTCGAAGATAATAAGTTATTATTGTAAACTTGATCCTACCGTTAGGATAGCCCGGACTTGTTATTCTGTAAGTTGCAGTTCTATTGAGTGTAATATCAAATGTTGTGTTTGTTTGTATAGTGGTTTCAGGTCTATTAAGAGCAGCCGCTTGTGTTTGATTAATTGCCGCCCATATCAGTAAAAACTTTCCGGGCAGATTACTCATAACAAAATTAACAGTCAAAGTATTGCTGTGTCCGGCAATAGCGTCAGGTGGAGTCAGTCCACAATACTTTCCAATTTCAGGAGCAGATTCTCCGATTCCATCAAGAATTTGAACGTAAGACATACACTCTGAATAACTGGCCTGAATTGATAGTTCCACAAAAGTAATGCTAACAAACTTTCGAAGAGGAACTATTATAGTCCACGTGAAGACTGCTTCTTGTGGTCTATATTCATGCGGATAACCTATTAATTGATACAAAAAGCTATTTTAAAATATATTCATTGAATAAAACATTTAATTAATTTATATAAAGTTATTAAAGACCCGGAGAAGCGATTTGTCCAGAAGTGCCAACCAATTCAATTCCATGTTGTAATGCATAATAAGCTTGAAAGCCCTGAGCAGTTCCCGTTTGGTCAGAACGGAATTTAACCCAAAGAACATTCGTTGAAGTAAAGTTCAAATTTGGCACCTGATCCCCACAATAGCGACCCAAAAACTGACCGCCAGAGTCTTGTTCTCTGAGTTCAATATAATCGGTATTGCAATATTCACTCTCTTCGATATTGAATGAAATAAAATTAAAAGTAACTCTATTTCCTGGTGAGGCGCGTATTATCCAAATGCATTCACTCTCTAAAGGATAACTATTAGGGAAGTCCTGATAAAAGAAAGTTAGTTTTTAAGTTTTTCAATCTAAATTTTAACCATTGGAACAACAGTCACAATACTGTAATCAACTTACGGGACTCGTGAAATGTCCCTCTTCTGATGTGAGTTCTCCGCCACAATAAGAAGTAGAGGTGGCATAAGTTGCTCGAAACACAGCCATTGTGCTTGTGATGTAAAGAGCATTGCCTTGTGATGTAATCGGTGTTGGAATTCTCTTACCACAGTATCGACCGATTAATGGGGAAGCAGTCAGATCAGATCCTCCTCCAGAATCTCCATCTCTGACTTCAATAGAATTATATTCACACGTTTCTGATTCCTGAGTATCGATATGCGTGAACGTAAGTGTGATGTGCTCTTCGGGCAGAGAAGCTATTAATATCCAGTGACAGTCGGGATTGACAACTGAATGATGTGGAAAGTTGGGTGAAGTCAGTTCTCCAATTTCATTAGGATTTACTATTTTTCTTCCGCCGCACATCGATTTATATGATATTTTAAAGCCTGAATCAAACAAACCATTCTATACTAACGAGACTTTTAATCCAACAAGTTTTGGATTAAGACAAACAATTTCATACCTTTTCCAACTGATCGTCCGTTAGCTTTCATTCTCATATAAACTTTATTTCCTGTACTTCTTACAGAATTATTGAGAGGTATACTACTTCCGCAGTGCTTTATCAAAAGTGGATCTTCTTGTGTCGGACCATCAAATATGGAGAGATAGCTTTCAGTGCAGTTAACACTGGACGGCATTTCAAAATCTTCAAAAGTTAATTGTATGTCATGAAGTCCCGACACTTCTATAGAATAACTGCAGTCATCGCTTGAATCATAAGTAGACGGATATTTTGGTGACGTTATTGTTCCAGTTTCTGTAGTAAACGAACCACTACAAGAACCACCTGTAACAGTAAATGATGCTTCGAATCCGGCGCCTGTAAAAATGAATTTATAATATTTTACATAATTAATTAATATTATGTACAAAATTTTTAATAGCAATTTAATTATACCAGTAATCGATGGATCGCTGGCAAACTTAATAGTCATTGAAGATCCCATTGATGTAACCATTTTTGGGGATTGTATTTTATGGCATTGATTTAAAAGCAATGGAGAAGTTTCATCGGGTCCGCCAAAAACCTTTAAGTAATCAAAAACACATCCAACTCCTCCTTCAATATCAAAAACATTTAATGATAATCGAATAGAAGATCCTTCCAATGTGTTTATATGCCAAAGACATTCTGTATTGTGTGGATATCCGTTCGGATAATTCTAATTTCAAATCACAATAGATATCACAGATTTTTCAAACTTAATAATTTACTCAAGACTTATAAATCTTATACTCACAGGACTAGTAAGACGGCCGTAATTCTTATTTATAAAATCTCCGCCACAGCCAACTGCAACCCATTCAAGTCTGAACCCGATGTGTGCTATAGAGTTATCAGTTACAAAATTAATTACTGCATCACTGCTTGAAGTATTGAAAGGTGCGGGCACTTGACTCGATGTACCACAATATCGAGCAATTGGTTGCAAACTATTAGTATCTGAGTTGAGATTTGAAACTTGCAAATAGTCGTATTGACAATTGGTTTCTTCTTCTATAAAAAGTCTTGAGAAAGCTATAGTGATATTGTTTCCTCGGGGGGCTCTTATATTCCATGAACAGTTCGAGTTATGGTTATATAAATTGGGAAAATTCTATTCAAATAATTTGAAAGATATTATAATTTAATAATTAAAGAGAAATCTTAATTAACTCACAGGACTTTCAATAACACCTCTATAGCCCGATAAAGTGTTTGTGCAGTTTATTTGATATTTCAAACGAAATCCTCGTCCTGTTTCTGAAGTATCAGTTTTGAACTTAAGAAATAATACGTTTGACTTTGACTTAAGTAAGTGTGGATTCGCACGATTATTGCAATACTTTCCCAGTGATGGCGAACGATCAGAGTTACCGTCAAATATCTGAAGATAATCAAAAATACAGTTCGTATGCGCTTCGATATCAATATCTAATATAGTGAGTAAGATGACTGAGCCCTTTGATATACTTATAGTCCAACTGCATTCTGCATTATGTCCATATGGCTGAGGATAACCCGGAGATTCAATAGAACCAGTCTGAGAGGTAAGAGTACCGCCACAACCAGTAGTTCCGCTGTCATATGTTATTTCGAAACCTTTTGCACTCAATGATCGATCAGTTTTAAAACGTAGATATAAAACATGGCCGTGAGATGTAATCGATTGGGGAATACTTGTGCCACAGAACCGACCAATCAATGGAGAGCTCTCTTCTCTTCCGTTACGAATCTCAAGATAATCAAAACGACAATCAGAGCCACCCTCGAGTTCAAAATGTGTCACATTGAGAACTATTTGTCTGCCATTTGCAATTTCAAGAACCCACGTGCAGTCTCTTTGTGGCGGATAAATTGTGTTCGGATATCCGGGCGAACGAATTATTCCGGAGTCTATGAAGAAGTTTCCGCCACAAGAAGTGGTGACGTCCAAAAATGAATAGGCGGCTGCAAAGCCTTCTTGAGCTCTATTTCGATCAGATTTGAATTTAACAAAAAGTTGATTTCCTGTTGAAGTGAGCACTGGTGGCAAACGAGTGCCACAATATTTACCAATAAGAGCATTATTAGTATCTCTGACTTCGACATAATCGTAATTACAACTCGAGTGTTGTTCTAAAGCAAAGACAGTAAAAGTGAGTCTAATCACAAAACCCACTTCTGCTCTTATAAGCCATGAACAAAGCGCTGAATGAGGATAAAAGTTTGGATGATTGGGTGTTGCGATAGAGCCATGATTTGTTGTAAAGACACCGCCACAGCCAATATCAATATTAGAATAATTTGCTGAAAATCCGTGATTATTGACAGATCCATCGGTTCCAAATTTAAGCCAAAGCTCATTAAATCGCGATGTGATTAAATCAGGAATAACTGCTCCACAAAAACGTCCCAAATCTGTACCGTTTTCATGACTTTCACGCACTTCCAGATAATCGTATGTGCAGTCTATAGAGCCCTCGACATCAAAATAATCAAAAGAAAGTTGAACTAGGCTTCCATGAGGGAGAACTATATGATATAAACATTTGCGATCTGATGGATAAGGATCGGGAAAGAACGGAGACTTTATGACTCCAGTCAGATCTGTTCAAATAGAAATCATTATTCAGTTTTCATTTAATTAAACTTTCAATTATTGAATTCAATTGAATTTTGATCAAACTATGAGAACAGAAGAATACCTCAGTTAGTGGTTTTTGTTGAAGTCCATTCAGAACTATTTCTTGAACAGTGTTAGGACCAGAAAGTTTGCATTTTATATCTGTATCTGAAATAATGGCATTGGCAGCAAACAAGATATGGCCAACTCCTAAATGGTGCAAACCGTTCAAACAGTGGTAAAACTTTATACTTGTCTATTGAGTCAAATTTTATAAGCAATTCAATACCTGGCCGTCGGTGACGTTTTTCGAGATCAAAAGAAAACAACAATTTGAATGAATTGCCTTCACTTAACGAATAGCATTGTATAGGGAAGAGAGCGTTCACTATTCTGGCCGTATTGCACAGCATATTCATGACCTCTGACTCTAAAGATATGGTTAATCTAAAAGAACAGTAGTAATTAATGTTTCGCATAATCGCATAATGCCTTTAATTATTTCGATGTTTGCGTACTTTGAGATGTGATCCACAAGAATGTCTTGGATTGTTTTTGCTGAACTCAGTTTAGCAATTCTGAGAGCATTCATCCCAACCTTGTTAATAATAGCAAAGTTTGAGCCATAAATCAATAATAATTTGATTATGTCCTCAAATCCCAAACGACAGGCCTACAGTAGTAAAGGTGGAAAACTGAGACTCAAATCATTGTAATTGTAATTATTCCTATAATTTCATATCACAGCATAAAATTATGTTCATATATATTGCATTTGTTTAGTACAATATATGTTTGCTAATAATTGTAATCAGTTTAAGGTTGAAATGTTGATATTTGTTTGGAATGTATGCAGATGTGAATGCCACTTTTTATGTATCGGAATTTAATGTATCAGAATTATATGGAATTTCTTATGCAATTCAAGTCTTTACAGACTTTAAAGTGATGAAAACTATAGCAGATTATAAATGAAATAATCAAATCTTACAATTATGAGAGCTGTGTCACCGTTTCTATTTTGCATGTCTTTGACAGCGCCTTCCATTAGGAGGAATTGTGTAATATTTACATTATTGATCTCACATGCGATCATTAACGGAGTGGACCCACTTTTATTCCCAAACGTGGAATTTATATCAGAGCCATTCTTTATTAGTATTTTAGCCAACTCTAGATCGCAGTCCTTAATCGCTGCGATGAGAGCCTGAGTTTTGCAATATTTTATTCTCATGTCTGAGTCCATGTAGTGATCAGTATTCTCACTATCATTACTGTCACTGTGTGGCCAACATTTATCAAATTCTTTACTAAGTTTGGGTGAATTCTCAATGGAGTTACCTCTAGAAGAAGCCCTACTTTTAACTCTACTGTAGAGATCTTCTTTGAAAACATCAATTTTTCCTTCTTCTAAATCTTTCCAAAACGTATCTTTACTTTTCTCAGAGTTTTTCATCTTTTTCTTATTCAGGTTTTTACTCTTATTTATGCGCTTAATGTTAGTCAAAGACGTTTTCTCCCTTTTAATGGAACTGACAATGGAATGATCTCTAGTGTTATCAACAGTTGAACTATTTTTTGTAGTAAAACTGGTAGTATTAGACGGTCTGCCTCTACGTCTATTGGAAACTAATGGAATTTTATTTGTTTTTGTTTTATATTTCTCGACCATTTTCCAAACAGTGCGTAAATTAGATTCTGGTTCCCACGTATCACTTTGTGGTCCGTATCCTTTCCATCTGACACGATACAGACAAATGTCCTATCAAATTAAATGTCAAAACTTTTAATTATGCAAATATTGCTCCTGTCAGATAAATGTTAGATAAAGCCATATAAAGTCATATAATTAATGCAATCATAATTGTAATAAAACTCCAGAAATATTTAGTAATGCCAGCGAAACAGCAAAAGCAGGAACTCTTTAACTGTCAGTGAAAGTGTAGTTTCGATCGCAATTTGTTATTCAATCAGAGTCTATGAACATATTGTGCGCTGCAGTTTCCACTTGTGTGCAACTGAGAGCTGCTTCCAGTTATAGTGCATTAGTTGAGTAGACGATTACCACTTTTTCGAGTAGAGGGATGTTTCTGTTTGTGATCATTATGCTCACCAATGCTTGTATTGAAAATACTAAATATACTCAAAGCATACAATTCTAGTGACTTACATAACAGATACTCTACTGCTTTACTTTAATATTAGTAAACTTAATTCAATCATTAGTTTTATAACAATTTCATTTAATTATGAGTTTAACAAAATGTTTGCATTGTTTACAATTGAGAACTGCTTTTGAATAAAAGAAAATTTGCATTTTTAAATCAAAATGATAGAGAAATGAGAACTTTTTCCTACATTAAGTATTACTATACTATAAAAGTAATGAAAGTTAAGATTTTATATCTTATTAGAAACAGTGCTGTTCTGCAGCATAACATAAACTCATCACTGAATCTAAACATTGCTTTCACTGAAGTTTTTCTATTGATAGAGTAGTGCTCTGTATATACTTTTGATAGCATTAACTGATGAAAGAAAAGCTAAAATAACTAATGATCTTATGATAGATATACTCACCCCTTCTTTCTTCATACCAACAATTTCTTGCACTTCATAAATATCATCTTTGGCTTCACTAGAAATACGTTCAGTTTTATTAATTTCCATTCTTTAGTGATTCCATTTAAATAAAGGAGAAAAAGGAAAACACCGAAAAACAATCGATTAGTAAAAGCAGAAACTAATACACAACTACTGTACTGTATTGTACGATATCATGATTAACAGTAGCAGTATTTCAAGTAAAGTGAAAGCGAATTCTCTGTTCACGAGTCAGCTGTAGAGTAAAGCATGAGAAATGCCACTACTGAAGTAAAGTACTGTATTACCAGTGCTGTACAGTAGGATTGCTTTTTGCAAAGGCTTATGTTGTTATGTGTTGTATGTGTTGTCGGTTCCTTCATAACAACATGCCATCACATTTGTGCAGCAGCTCTGGCTTTCATGAGCCAATGCCTTATCTGTCTGTCTGTCTGTCTGTCTCTCTCTCCCTCTCTCTCTCTCTCTCTCTCTCTCTCTCTCTCTCTCTCTCTCTCTCTCTCTC
>JAUJYT010000411.1:0-19544 GCA_033996565.1 Nanhermannia nana
TAATTCCTTCATCTGCTCTAAATTGCTCGCAATGTACTGAAAAAGTGTGATATTTTATTAAATATGTGGTAAGTATTGAAATGGAAGTTAAATAAAATATATAAAAACAGAAACACAAGTTTATACACAAATACCTCATGTTTAGTGGTTTTGTGTAATAACGAGAAAAGAAAATACAGTTGAGTATAAAAAAATATGTATTTAAGAGTATTAAAAATGCTATAAAGTGTAGTGAAATGTATTGGGTGTTTGAAATCTATGAAAAGCCAATCTCAAATCTAAATTGCGAATTTGTGAAATGGAGCGTATGTAAACTGATAAGAGACTAACTGAATAAACTAAGTGTCATGCAGTACATCCTATGCTAAAAAGGCGTCATAAAAATTTTTCAAATTTTTTCTCTGTACCGCTTTGTCAAGATATGTATTGATAAATCGCTTAAGGTTTCAAATTTAATTTTAAAATGGGCGAAGCGTTGATAGGATTTCAAATCTCCATTAGTACAGTGTTAGTTAATGTGTATTTAGCGATATGTACAAGTTTTCAGATATTTGAATATAAATTTATATAATTTATATATAACTTAGTTATATATATAAAGATATATAATTTAAACTTCTTGAGAGAATAAAGTTCTGTCATTTGTTTGCTTAAATTATTAGTATTCTGTATAACTTCTTACTTATTCTATTGACTCTATATTTACAGCTTACAGGATAGCACTGGGAGAACATTATTAGTGACTTGTATTCTTACAGTTTATAATATTAGCGCATTTGTCGCTTAATCATAGGGATTGTCTGCTTAAGTGCCATTTTCATCAGTCATCTTGTGTTTAACAGGCATTCACATAAGTATATTCAGTATAACGTATACAGTATTTGTATTTATACTCCACTACAGTAACTTCAATACAGTATACTTTTGGGGAAACTATACTCCTTATTGCGGTACAGATTGTTCAGCACTGTCTATGATGACAGATATACTGCAATTTCAATAAAGTCGTATTTACTATCATTATCAACACTGAAAAACTCAGTCAAATGCCTCCCAATGTTTAGAGGGTTCGGTTTCATTAAGGGCGAGCACTTCAAACTTTGGATATCCACAAAAGACAAATCCTCATATATATAAATTTTGAGGATAACAATATTCGGAATAGCTTTTAGTATTAGCGATCCATTTCATTTTTGCTGCTCAGATATACAGTAAGTTATAAGAGGAGAATATATAATATACTATACTATTGCCAAATATTGTTAGATCGACTCAGTTTGAGCACAACTGCACGCTTCAGTTTCTGGGCGATAACTGAATTAAAGGTCCGCATCAGATTAAGCGAGGATTTGTGGGCAAAACGCTGTTGTCTGCCTTAAATGATCGCTGCGATGCTTACTCTTCATTTGTTATGGAAGAGCTCTCTTCTATTATTAGAGTACTTTACCATAAATTTGATTGAATAAAAATCTAATTCTCGACATAAATCTTAAGTAATAACTAAAGCGTTCAAATTTAATTATCAAAAGATAGGAATTAATATTAACTTTTAATTAATATTATTCAGTGTTCTGTTTTATAACATATCATACAAAATAGTGATGAAAACTTATTGTTTGTATGTTTGTATTGAGTGAACAATATTTTTTAGGTCATGACAGTAAAAATGGTCGCAATATTATTGATTGTTTTCTATATATTTGCCGTCTCACAAAAACTTGAGTCCATCGCTGCAAAGCTGCTGAAACTTACAGTAACTATAAACGTATAAAACAGTTTATTTGTTAGTATAGCATGAATTGTAAAGAAGGATGATTTACATGTTAGTTCGTAGAGTGAGTTAAACATGTTATACAAACTTTGATTCAAATGCAAAATTGACGGCAATGTTCACAATAGCCACTGGGGCTCAAAGCAATGATATTTATGAGACTCTTGAGATATGTTTTGCTTATTATAGAGCCCAAGAACAACACTCAACTTCCAAATCGTTTCGCATTATTCCCTCGAGGCTTCGGAAACACTCATTTCGATTTTGGCTGAATGTATACTAAAGTCAGATACAGTACAGTGAAAGACTTTTTTCTCTGCGTCTCTGTTTCTCATTGGAATGACATTTGTATTTAATTTTTAGGCGATATTAAACAACTTTACATAAGTCACTAATCATTTGTTCTCTGACTACTATTATAGTTTAGTTTGTTTGATAACATTATTTTATGCAAATGGGAAAAGGAAAAAGTGTAGGAAAACACATCGGAACAAGTGGTGACTCTATATGTGAGCATCACTTATCAAATTAATTCATCGCATCTCATCAGTATCGCTCTGATGCACATAAAAGCCATTCTTATGCCTCTTCTCAGGAAATTTGGGGTCGGAGTGATTCCAACGTTGGGAGACAAGTGTGCCATCAATTTATTACAAGAAATATAATATACTTCATATAATATTATGTAATATAAGTTTACTGAACAAGAAGTGCTTTCACACAAATAGCCTTTAATGTTATAGTTGTCTAAAAGTTATTTTGAGTCAATTAATAGGCTTTTTTGTAGAAAAATACTGCTTTTTTGAATGATATTCTTTGCATATTAGTAAAGCCTTAAATATTAAGCATAAATTGATTCATTAATTTGTTCAGTTATGATAATCGTACAGTATGTGTAATGTTTAGTTTTGTTTTCACTATATTGTAGAGGTGAACATATTCTCCAAATCTCCGGTCCGACCCACCCGAACCCGTTGCATGTCCAACCCTTTCGAAATTATAAAGTTTAAAAATTTGTGTTTTATTTGCTAAAGTTTTAGTAAAGCTACAAAAGAACAGCACATGAATAATATAAAATAGAACTTTGATAAATGATTTTTATCAATTTATTATCGATCTAAAGAATTTTCTATTGGTTAATGTTAAGTATGTTAAAAATGCAAGCTGTCAGCCAACCTAACTTAACAAAACTAATTTTATATGTTGTTAATTAATGTAATATAGTTAGGCGTGTGTTTCTCAAAAAGTTCAGTCATAAAGCTGTCATTACCCCTACTCAACCATAAAACAAAGTGGAACCCACTTATATAGCTTGAACCCAACCGCCCGAATCCGAAGCAGCCCAATGTTCATCTCTATTATGTTATAGTGTTCTATAAGCAAAGTCCGTTCATTCCCTCACTTAAACAGATGGAAAGACATTGCAGTGACAGAATAGGACTATAATATTCATCATTATATAGAAGGCTATCCTCTCTTTTTCCTCATCCATATATTTATGAGGTGTTTCACCAGTACTAACAGCGCATTTCCCTCTTTTGGTTTGCTTTATGAATGATCACTGGATAATCATATTTTCTCTATAATACATGCCATGTATTACTGCATACATTCAACTCGTATTACAATAAAATTTACATTTTTATACAACTGTTTTCTTTTAACACAACTTTTCTTCAAATGGCTGTGCATTACAATAATGAGTCTTTTTCTTTTCATAGGCGATACTCAATACTCATCACAACCCAACACAACTCAACCATACATTCAATTGATAAACGATTAAAACTAACGACAAAGTTATAACCAAATACTTTACGTGAAATGAAATGATCTTCAAATACATGTAAAGCTACAGTTCATACAGTTTTGTGTAATTAATATAACTTTAAATTATATTAATCATTAAAAACTTGTAAAATATCTTTAAATAATAGTTTCCAAAAAATTAGAGACCAGAATCAGATAATTTTATTATTTACTTATTATTTAATGTCACAAATCATTGTAATTATTGTACAATAAATGAGTAAAAAAATTAAAAATGGATTTGAATTACAATTAATTAATAACAAACTGAAAGAAATGAATAGAAAACGAAAGCGTTAGTCTTCGTGTTTGTCAGGCGGAGGACCACACGGCTGAAGCATTTTCTCCATTAAATTGAATTTAATTCTCTGTTTGGTCTCATTCTCCGCTAAAGCGAAATGATTTAAGAGGTCGTGATGTCCGAGATATGAGGCATAGCTGTCTCTGTGCTGGTTCACAATCCACTCGAACTTAGACGTGTCCGCGTGACCGGTGCCGATGTACTTGCTCTGCAAGTGCTCTAATTGAGAGTGAATGTTATATCGGTCGCCCATCACTTCTAATTGTGGTAATAATTATCTCAGTTATTATTATTTTAAACTTAAATGCTATTACAATAATGTGTTTTGCTTTTAATGTTTACTAAATGACTAAAACACTTCTCTCTATTTTGTTATTGATTTTTGTAAGAATAGCATATCTTTTCATTACTTTAACACTCTTTTAAGTCGTTTTTCCAATTCATGCAAAATGTGTGACAATAATAGTGTTTTACATGCTTTAAGTCATTGCAGTCCTATTTCTTGTGTGAATACCATTGAGTATATTATATATAAAAGGCATAAATTGTGCTTTTGTTTAGATATCGTTTTTTAATAAAATAAATTTTTATTTTAATATATATTTCGTTAGTTTTCTTGTTTTATTTTTTTACTTAAGTTTTTGAATTAATGTTTTAATAAAAGATTAATTCGTTTTGCGTTTTATTTGATTAATAAAAATGAATGAATTTGTGATATGACTGAAGCGAACAAATCCTATAATTAGTTTGTATTTAAATGAAAGCCAACACAAACATCCTGTGTTTTAAACAATTTTTTGACACATAAACAAAAAAATTAAACTGCAATAGAAGTGCAATATATTTCGAAATAAGTGTACGATTGTATGGATTGGAATATAAGAGCAATGCTTACGCGAATCACAATATTTGTAATCGCAATCGTAATCATATTTTCATTATTTATTGCAAACATCTTAGACATCATTCGAACAGATGATAACTATAAGACATACGATTCGGTGGACTCTCTCAACAGAAGCGATTTCATTAAAATAGGCGCAGAGTTCAGACATACGTTTTGGTTTATGCAGGTGAAGCACTCTTTCTAAAATATTATAAGTCATTAACTCTTTTTATATTTTCCAGATATCAGACATTCATTTAAGCATTTATTTTGATCGCAATCGAGGTCCAGATCTGTTAACCTTTTGCACGCAATATATCGATATAATAAAGCCGTCCGTAGTGTTATCGACAGGAGATATAACTGACTCTCGAACTAGAGATCCCATGGGTTCGACTCAACACCAAGAAGAATGGATTATGTACTCAGACATTCTCAATAAAAGCAATATTAGGGCCAAAACTAATTGGCTCGACATTAAAGGCAATCACGGTATCTGTCATTCAATGATTTAGTTCTAATCTTTAATGATTTCAATTTTTAAGTTTAAAACTTTTGTTTTTAAGATAACTTTAATGTAATTAATTGGGACAGTGATGCAAATTATTTCAAGAAATATTCAATCAGAGGACCCAAAAATAGGGGTTCCTATAAATTCAGTCTTAAACACGACACCGA
The DNA here is from genome assembly GCA_033996565.1 of Nanhermannia nana. Lineage (NCBI taxonomy): Eukaryota > Metazoa > Arthropoda > Arachnida > Sarcoptiformes > Nanhermanniidae > Nanhermannia > Nanhermannia nana. The sequence continues at coordinate 5,446 of JAUJYT010000411.1, forward strand.
AACCTACAGTTTCATTGGTGTTGACGCCTGTCTCTCACCCGGACCTAAAAGACCGTTTAATTTCATTGGTTTACTAAATGATAAACGTATGAATCAAATAAAGCAATTGAAACGAGAAAGTATTGAAGAGAACAGTAATTTCACGCTTTGGTTCGGACACTACCCGACCTCTTCTATAGCAACACCTAATCCAGGGCTTAGAGATATAATAAAGTATGAAAGTCTTATAAAATATAACTTTTTTTAATATTTTTCAATTAATTATGTGTTCAGTGGTCCTTATTTTTGCGGTCATTTGCATACAGTCGGCGGTTTGATTCATAACATGTATTCGACTCAACCCAGTGGGTATTTAGAGTTAGAACTGTCCGATTGGAAAGATTTGCGTAAATTACGATTGGCTGCTGTCGATCACGGGCTCTTCACTTTCACTGATATCACTCTAAATGAATGGCCTATTATTTTAATAACTAATCCAAAGCCTTCACTGTATTCAATGCCTCATTTGGAACCATATCATAGAATATCAAAATCTACACACATTCGAGCGCTTATATTCTCCAAAAGTAATATATCATCCGTTGAGTTCAAAATAGATGACAACGAATGGATTTCAATGACGCACATCTCTGGACCTCTTTATGTTCATGAATGGAATCCAAACAATTACAAGACAGGACTTCATTGGATACATGTTTCCGCTAATGTAAAGTCATTGCATTCTTTAGTTTTACATTTTAAGAAAGAATTTCCAATAACTAAGACTAAAATTTAAAATTATAAAAAAATTCTAAGATTTCCTGAAAATATGTTTATTTTAAATAATAGGATATCGATCACAATGAAAAATCAGTTAAACATCAGTTTTCTTTGGATAATTCGAGGCCTGATTTTACTTTTGGCGGAAGGTTTATATTGCGATATCATATACAGACTTTTGTGAGCTCTCATTAATATCCTATAATTTATAACCGTTTACTTCAATTTAATTATAATTCAGTTATAATTTAATTTATGATTATAGGGCTTCTGGTTATTCGGATTTTCTGTTACTGTTTGTGTTCTTCCGCTTCTAATTTTCAGAGCTTTAGAATTTTTCAAAAAAGGTTTGTTTTGTTTTATTTTTATATTTTTATATAAATATTTTTATATTTATTTTTATGTTAAGAGTTTAGAAGGATTGGGAGAATTGAAAGTTAATAAATGAATAATTTATTTAAATAAAAATTTACGAATCTATTGTTTTTATACCAATTTTACAATTGTATACTATATGAAAATTCTTATTTCAGGCAAATTTGTTTATGTTTCTGCCGAACACAATGTTGTCCGAAGACTAGTTTTCAAGTTTTATTTGCTTTCAAATGTTAATAAGATATCAATTCCTTTGATTGCAATTCCATTATACGCAACAATAGGTCAGTCCAAACCATTTTATTCTCAATAATCATTTAATTTAAATACAAAAACAATTCAAATGATAGGTCCCTGGTTTGTGGGCTATGTCATCGACTCTCATATTGGCATTTGTTTTGTTTGGGGAATTATTGTTGACGGCTCTTATTTGCCCGGAGGCTTCACTTATATTATGGGAGCTTTACTCGTGAGTCATATTTTAAAAAAGTTTGATTTTAAACTAATTTTATGCGTTTTCTATTGTATATTAAGTTGATTTTCTTTCAAATTCCAATGACATGTTGTTTGGCTCATATCGTTTACTGCCGTCACAAACAATTGTTGACAATTAGTGACACCGGCAGTAGTTTTTTACAAACATACTGTCACATAAGAAATTTTTTGTGGCTCTTCTTTATTATATGTCATGTGAGATATACCTGTATTTACTTTTTTAAAATTTTTATTAATAACATTTTGCTATTTACAGATTTTTTATTCGATGTCTTTTTATTTTGCATACGGTTTAATGGCTTATATATTTGGATTTTTCAATACATGGTCTTATGTTATTTATATTATTTTATGGCAGTTCTCGTTGCGTTTGAATCCTATCTCATTCCCAGAGAGCATTCGACCCAAAAGTTCCAAAAGACAGAGAGATTTTGATAAAATTAATGAAAACGAAGATTCGAGTCCTAATACACCGCTGAATACAATTAGGAATAATTGACAGTCATTAAGTATTTTCATTAGACTAATACTCTATCAATTTTATTATTTAAGTGATTTTATTTGTTATTAAAGTTAATTTTATATCAATTAATTTAATTAGAAGTACATTAGGTTTTAAATAATGTTATTTAAGTTTTAAATTGATTTACAAATATGTTCTATTTAAGTAAAAAATTATTTATCTATTTCTCGATGACTAGAATTTTGTTTTATGATAAAAGCTTTAAAAACAATTGAATTGACTTTAATATAATTATGAGTAGGAGTGGTTCCGACAGTTTATTTTTGGGAACAAAAATGGAAAAAACGCTAAATATAATTTATAATATTATTCATGTTTTGTCTTTTAAATGTTTTTCAATCGCATTGATAGTCAAATCGTAAACTTTTTTGGAAAGATTAAGATCAGAAGCGCTTGCATTCCATACTTGTTGAGAACAATTGCGATAAAGTGTGTCCGGAGTTAATGAGTCAGCAGTCGCGCAATGAATAACAGTGTGAGAGCCCTGTGAAGGTGTTCTCACAAATAGTAACCCGAATGGAGAGAGAAGTAATATTTGCCACCATTTCATCTTCCTGTGACGGTTCAAATTAGTCCATACAATGCCTGGACTCGCGATATAGACGTCAACCAATTTATTTTGATTAACAATATTCTGATGAAGTGTTCTCGAGAACAAAACATTTGCTAACTTACTATTACTGTAAGCTTTAGTCATCTCATAGTTTTGAGGCGAAGCGTATCTGAATTAAACACATATTCAAGTCATTTAAATGCAAAAATCGATATTTTTAACAATCGGTGAATAAAAATACCCTTTTTTGAAGTCATTTTCATTAATAATTCCTTTCTTATAAAGAGTTGATGTAATCATAAGAACACGACTTTTATGGCTGAGATCGCTCGAAGACTCGAGTTTTGGCAGTAATAATAAAGTTAATAAAGCATTACTCAAGTGATTCACTTGAAATTGAGTTTCAAAGCCGTCTTCAGTCAACTGAAACGGTGGCCCAAAAACAGCCGCATTATTAATGAGTATATCAACAGATTCTTCGTTTTCAATGATATCATTAGCGAATCGTTTAATAGAATCAAAAGACGACAAATCGATGTGTTTGTAAACCATAATTCCGTCCAATTTTTGAGAATTGATTTGTTTGATAGCATTGTAAGCCTTTTGTTGGTCACGACATGCCATCAAAACACGCGCTCCTCTTCTCACCATTTCTTGTGCCGTCTCTTTTCCAATACCACTATTAGAACCCGTGATCACAACAGTCTTTCCCTTCAAACACTTCTTTGAATCGGTTTTATTCCAAACCCAATAAACCAAATAAATGCGAACACATATTAATAGAGGCACTATTGAGAGACAACTGTTTATCAATATATTTGTCATTTTCGGCTTTATTTACAGTGTGTTTGCATTTACTGTATGACACACTTGTATTACACGAAAACCATTATAAAGTACAGTAAAAGCTCGTTATAGAGAAAATAATTTTTTTTAGTAAAAATGCAATTTTATTCCATTTAAATTGTATTATTATTATTCATAAATTCTTCGGTTATTTTAATATTTGTCATCGAAACCAATTTGAAGAATAAGTTGATTAGAATATTAAAACTGTAATTATTTTTGTTATATTTGATCGAAATATATAATAATATTGCTAACACTGTCTGTCTGAACCTCAATACGTTCGGCCCCGTACATGATAAAGACTCGAGACCTGCATCATTAGAATCAGCATCACCTGAACAGGAACCCAATGAAAAAAATTTCCGAAAAGTGACCAGTGGCCAAGTTACCGAAGAAAAACCTACTCCACCAATGCTTTTCTATGGGAAAATTTTGTTTTCAATAACGCTGACAGATGGCAGCACAATATCCGAATTTCCCGAAGTGTCCGAATTAACCGAGTTGTCCAATTTCCCGAAGTGTCCGAATTACCTGATGGGTTATAATTACCAGAAGGTCCGAATTACCCGTGCATTGCACGGGCTTTAATCTAGTATATTATGTTAAGACTAATGTTGCAAATGTTGTTACTTTTGCGAATCAAATCCAACCCTTACAAAACCCCCCAATGAACCAAAACTGGAACAGTTGTAACTCTAGTTAAGACTTCTTTCATTCCTTCATTCAGTTATTAAATGTTAAAAAAACTTTAGATTTAAAAATTAAATAAATGTTTATAACAATTAATACATGAAATAAGGACTGGCGGGGAAATCCGGAATTTTTGTTTTAATTAAAATAAAATAAAATACTATTTGAAATTAAATTAAAATTTTACAGTCAATTAAGTGATTATTAAGGAAAAAATCAAAAAAAATTTCATATCGGTCAATCAGATCGGCCGTAATGCGGATTTAAGTCTTATGACCTATTTTCTGGCTCTGACAGAGGAGTAGTTGGAAATTAATACATAAATGTTGGTCTAATATATATATATATTTGACCAATTCTTCACTATATAAATAAATTCAATAGTTTTCTAAGCTTATGGCTTCAGATTTGTCTAAAAATTTTCAATTGGAAGCAAATGTAGAAAATTTAAAAATCTTAGTTTTACTGAGTTTTTCAATCAATTTGGATTTGGAAGCAACAAAAATTTAAACTACCGATGGTTTTTGCAAACATTGGTATAACTTTTGAACCAGAAGGTATAGATCATTAATTTTAGTATCATTAGAATGGTCTCGTTGAGTACTAGCGATATGACCTATCATGTGATTTTTAAGAAGCTCCGCCCACTCAGAAAAACCAATTATGTGAGAGATATACAATGGGCGTATCTCATGAACAGGTGGGCGTGGTTTAAAAAAATTTCATATTTCGATTTCTTTTGATAAGTATTATCAATTGAAGCTATCAGTCGATTATTATATCCATGGATCTCTCAAACTTATAGAAATGTCAGCTTAATAGAGGTCTTAAGGTTTAAATCAGCATTACAGCCGATCTGATTGACCGATATCAAAAAAAAATTTTTTAATTTTCTCCTTAATAATTACTTAATTGATTGTGAAATTTTCATTTAATTTCAAATAGTATTTTATTTTATTTCACTTAATAATAATAATTCCGGATTTTCTCCGTCAGACCTTATATTCAGTTTCAGTATTAAATAATATTATATTTTAATTTCTTTCCCTTTTTGAACATTTTTCTGGTTCTGTTTCGTAATAATTTTTGAGCTTTTTATGAATTCAAGAATTTGTGATTTATTTCTAAGACAATTTCGATGACAAAAGTGAATGAAATACAAATTTCGATATTTCTTAAATGGAAAATGAGTTAAATATGTGAACTTCATTATCAAAAGGCTTGTGTTCCTAAAGTCCAAAAATCAACTCAAGACTTATGACTAAAAAACTTTTGCAGACAAACAGATAAATGAATTTTGTTTTTAATAAAAGTGCTAAACTTTGGTATATCAAAGTCTACACAAGTGTTTCATTTGCAACACATGCCACTCATACCACTCATACCACTATATTATGATTTCATAATATCTTATGCAAAGATAACCCTTTTTTGTAATCGATTGAAACTAAGTTTTAGATTAAAAATATTTATTTTCAAAAAATTTATGACAATTGCAATGTTTGTTAAAAATATGTTATGTTATTGTAATATTGAGTAACCATATAATAAATTTTATGTCACATAAATATGGGTTAATTATGAGAGCTTATCGTGTTTTTGTTTTCATGCAAATATTACATAACTGTTAGATAATAAATAACATAAATAAGACCTATGCTATAGTTTGCAAAATTATTATTTAACTCTAAAATTTATACTAAAAATCTTATTTAATATAAAGTTTCTGCAAAACTATCAAAAATATTGCAAAATTTTGAAAAATGAATGTGGGCTCAAAATATGTACAGTATAATAAAATAAGTTATTCAATTGAATTCATTCAATAAAAAGTTAGGGATAGAGTCATACATATGTAGACTATTTGTCGAGAATTCCCTTTTGATAACCGTATGAGAACTTTGGTCTCTGTATTTGTAATCTGTTCATAAAACAAAAAGTTCAGCAAAACTTAGTCACTATTGGCTTATACTTATCAACATTTGTATAACTATTAGATTAATAAAACCAATGCTTGCACTGACGTCTTCTCAAACTTACTGAAACTTTCGCGGAAATCAATTACTTTTATAGAAATAGTTATCGAAATGTTCGCACATTTCGTGACTGTCTTGAGTTTAATGAAATCCTAAACTATTTAATATTTACATTTACTTTATTGATAACTTCATTGAATACTTACCTATAAAAGAAGTTTTGAACACTCGGTTTGTTTGAATCAAACCTTTAATTCAAATATATTTGCTTTGAAATCAACATTTAATGTAATAAACGCTTTAATTGAATTGAATTTATGTTAATATAAATATAATTTTAAAGTATAACACAATGTCTGCTTCAAAACTGTTCAAAACAATTGGTAAGTAATTATTAATACTTTTTTCATAACAAAGAGTTTATATTTTACTGTAAATTGAATTTAGATATTGATTGTAATTAACATATAATATAAATAAAACACTAATTTTTGACAACTATTCAAAAGTTTTTGCAGCTCTTAATTGAGTGATAGCCTTATCATAGAATTGATAAGTTATTAATAGGTATAATGTGTACAATGTGTATAATGTGGTCTGTTTTGCACACCAGTGCCATAGCCAGTGGTCAAAGGGGTCTGTAGTCCACCACAACATTGATTGTATGCCTAATCCTGCTCTTCATAGAGATATCTTTTTTTGTAATTTTGTACATTAATTGCTCACAACAGGAAAATTAGTAGTTTTAAAATTGTTTACAATAAAGTTTTAAATTTATCGGAAATTTTCAGATTTCTATGCCCTCCAGTCATAGCATACAGTCCTCACTACGCTATGCTTAACACTAATGTGACCCTAATGTGATCTAAACTTAATTTAATTGACTTATTCAACAGTTTAAGGTTTATGTTATACGATGTCATTATGTAAGAGATATAATGTTAAATACCATCACATGTGTGCACTCAATTCTATGCGAAATAGAGTCAAAATACAAATAAAGTTGAGCTCAAGTTCTTTCACTGTATTTATAATTTTATAATAATTATTACATTTGACAAAAAAGTAATTTTAATTCATTGTTCTTATCATTGATTAAAAAGTTTTTCTTGTTTTGATATTTTTATGTTCAGTAAGTTTAGAGTCAGTACAACTGTTCAGGAATTGATAACTTTGAAAGTCGTTCTTTTAGTGATTAGATTTGAGACTTTTTGTGGCCGCGGATCACTTCCTTATAACTTATTGCTCTTTTCCATAGGATCTAATGTTAGTTTCATGAGTTGTGCACCACTTGAGCCCTGTAAAAGCTATGTTGAAAAAGCTTCGCTCGAATGGTTTGAGTTCATTCATCTTAAGTCATGATTCTTGACGTTTATATCTGTTCTACCATTTGATGAATACATTCACTCAAACTTATAATCAAATATTAGTTAAACGTCAATGAAATATGAAAAAAATCTAAGATATTAATAGTATAGAAATGAATAGAATTTAGTGCAATATTTCATCTCAATGTCCACTTTTAAATGAGTATTTATAGAGATTGAGTTAAATAATACATAACTGCAGTCACTTTTTTATTATCTCCTTAATGTACTGTTCTTTGTAATGAACTTCGGTTTTAGCCCTTATATTAATGCTAACTTAGGCTCTATTTGAACGTTGGACTCGTTATAATATCTCTTCAATAAAAGAAAAGCAGTTATACTTTAACACGTCTAGAATTCGTGTTCAAACTTTTTTACCACAGCATTAGATTATCTCTAACTCTAAGTACAAAAATTAATGATTTTTAATACTTCAATGACTTCTATGAAAGATACGAAAATTGAATAAAAACTCTTATGACTGACAATGAAGTTTGACTTGGATTTGTTTATAGCATTGAAAATCTTTTCAGATTAAATCACATGTTTTTGAATTTTTGAATTTCATATGCATTTTGATGAAGTCATATAAATAAAAAATATCATTTTTAATGCAATTCAATGTCAATAGACTCGTACCTGTATTTGGAAGCATTCACTTTACTAATGTTCAAGTATTAGGTTTCACAAAGAGCACAGAGACAGTGTTTTTCTCATAGAAACAGATGCTATTCGTTTAAAAACATTATACAGGTATAGAGTTTGACGCAAATTGTTTTTACAGTTTTTACTGTTGTTGCTTTGCTTTTATATAAATGTTTTTGTACTCGAAGGACAAAAGATGTTTATCATGTCTTTCCCAGTCCTTGACTAAACCGAAGGGCATTCTCAAACACTATTGTTTATCAATATAAAAACTTTTTTTTATGAGTTATATAACGCAATTCAAATACAATTTTTAAAATTATAGCTTTTAATTAAATCCTTTAATAATTATTAAAATAGCTTTGATTTTGAAAAATATCTATATCTCTACCAATTTATATATCTTTAGACATATCTGTATTATACCGATTAATAGCACTCAAATAAGTTGAAACATACGCACCTCATAAGTACTGTTAATAAAAAATAAACTTAGAAATAAACATTTCTATAACTGCTTTCCGATTTATCTCATTTCATGATATCTACAAAAAAAACCAAAGTAAACAACTTTTTGTTGCATATTTCAAAGCTTTAACACTAACTTATTTAATAATACATAATATGCTGATTAGTGAAAAGTAAAATTAATTTAATTACCTTTAATATAATATCTATTGTATTATACATTTATTTAGAATCTCAATAATATTACAATAAATATATTAAGTTTAAGTTAATAATTAAAAGAAAGCTTAAATTTTGTAACATTTAAATCAATTTTGAATAACAGGTCAATCGTTTTTGCAAAGCAACGGACAATTGAAAAGAAATGCAATAAACACTTTGATCCGCAATTACTCGGCAGCCGCTTATACGACCCGATACGCAGATTTCGAAACACTACAAGTTTCTGCCCCTTATGATCATGTATTACATGTTCAGCTCAATCGACCCGATAGAAGAAATGCCATGAATAGAGACCTTTTTCATGACATCTTCACCTGTTTCAATGAAATCAATGACGACAAGCAGTGCAGAGCAGTAGTGATTTCAGGCGCGGGAAAGTCCTTCTCTGCTGGTCTAGACTTCAGTGACATGTTAGAGATGATGACACACTCGTCCGCCAGAAACACTGCTGACGGCGAAGACGTGGCCACTAAAGCAAAATTTTTGCGAAATATGATTATTCTTTTCCAGAATTCATTCAATAGTATTGTCAAATGTCCAAAGCCTGTGATCGCTGCAGTCCATGGAGGATGTATTGGAGCCGGAGTTGACCTCATTAGTGCTGTCGATATCCGGTACTGTTCTAACGACGCGTTCTTCTCAATTAGAGAAGTGGGCATTGGAATGGCTGCAGATATGGGAACTTTACAACGATTGCCTAAAATTGTGGGCAATGATAGTCTGGTTCGAGAACTAGCCTTCACTGCTAGAAATATGCCCTCAAGTGAAGCAAAAGAGGTTTAATCAATATTTTTAATTTAATTAATTATTTCTCTATTATATGATTGTGTTTCACATAAATAATTGAAACAAAGTTATTAAATATAAATTAATATTTGACAGGTAGGCCTCGTGAGCTCTGTTTACGCTGATTCTGAGACAACGCTACAGTCAGCCCTGGAATTGGCCAAAAAGATCGCCAGTAATAGTCCAGTTGCAGTTCAGGGCACAAAAATAGCTCTGAACTATTCTCGAGACCACTCAGTGCGGGATGGCTTAGAATTTATGGCCAACTGGAACATGTGTATGTTGCAGGCGGAAGATCTTGTGAAGGCCACCACTGCAACCGCCACTCGATCTGAAACAGTTCCCGTTTTCGCTGATTTGTAAATCTCCACATCAATCAAAACCGGTCTTTCGATTTGTGAATCGATTAAAGCAATACATTATTTTTTATTATATTGTATTATAATATTATTTTATAAACTTTAATATTGTGGAAATTGTTGTTTATTATTATTAATTCTGCCAATTCTTGTATAGATTTTTTTTTATTATAAAATCATTTCTATTAATTAATTAATAAAATCAATAAATTTTATAATTATGAAAAAGCCTTTTTTGCTCAAAATAAGCTTAATGTGCTTGTAATGCAAGTGTTGATACTTTTTGAGATTAATTACAAGTTAGTTTGTCAATCATTTAATTTAATCAAATCTTATTGCCTGTGCATATGGTTTATATCAAATTAGTTGGATATTTGACAACATTTAACAATTTGATTACAATTATTATTTTAATTCATTATTTAATAACAATTTATAAAATAAATATTATACTGTATTTAACTTTTTTTAGTGAATATTTATTGGAATTATGGAACTATTGTATGTATAATACAAACATTTTTATAATTTTTTGTTGGAAAACAATAAACTTGAACTCCATCTAAAATATTAATCTTTAATATTTTTATTGATTGCTTTAAAAATGATGAAGTATCAAAATATTAGCGAATGGGCGTTTACTTCTGCATATTTTTACTCAACTAAATGTTAATCTAAATCAAAATGAATAATAAAGATATTTTGAATCAAAAAATTTGTGAAGACTTAGACAAGAGGTTTGAATTTTCTAACTATTGAATGATTGCACTTTACAAAAAAGGGAACCAATTCGAAAAATAATTTTATGGCATAATTTTCATGCTATTACATAACTAAAAATGCACATACAAAATGCTACCCGGCATAAGCGTCATAGATATGGCATTTTAAAAATCAGATTTCCCATTGAAATGCATTGATTTCAATTTGTATTAAAATGGTATAAAAAAAATGCTTATTTTATATTTTAAAATTTTCTATCACAGAAATCAAAGTCGAAAAAATCTAAAATCTATTTATAGGTATTTGTTGGTGCAAAATCTGAAAATGAAAATATTTTTTGACTCAGGCAAATATGTTTCGAGTTATTCAACTTTTTCAGTTACTATTGTTAATTACATTCATTTGTTAAATGAATAACATTTCAATGGGAAATATGATTTTTAAAATGTTATATCTATGACGCTTATGCCCGGTAGCATTTTTATATGGAATTTTAGTTATGATATGACAATTATTCCATAAAATTATTTTTCAAATCGGTTTCATTGTGATCGCAAGGTTCCCTTTTAAGTTATACAGGATTCACTTGTTAAGTTTGCTAAAAATGTTTCACCAACATTATTATTATTATCCATTCATTAAAATTATGTTAATATATTCTAATAGCACTTTATTTTATTAAAGATTTTTAAAAAATTTTGAGTAATTTCTTCAATATATATGTACAGTTACATTTAACTATAGTTTTGCAAATTCTGTCAAATACTGAGACTTGAATTAATAGATCGCTTAATTCATAATACAAATTGTAGAGAACTTGTTGATTGACTTATTTTTGAAGTTGTTTTACTCGTTGAAAAGTTGAATTTCATTTCGATTCTTATAACTGAAGTAGGATTGAAATGAAAGTAGTTATGGGGAACAGAAAAACAGAATCAAAATAAAAATCTAGAACAGAAACAGTTTTCAGAAGTCATTCTTAGTTTAGGAAACTTTCAAGTTTTAATTTCAATTACATGTACTAATAATTTTCACTATATTGTGAGTGCATTCAATTGAAATTCAAAAATCTATTTACAACTTAATATTAAAAATGACAAAACAAGATTATTTTAAACATTCATCTTAACTAAGGTTAGAGACCAATGATTTCGGGTTTAACCCGAATTCCCCCGATAATTAACAATGTTAAACTGATAATGTTTTCTTTCAATCTAAAAATGTATACATGCAAAGCATTTTTTCTTAGACTTTAAACTCGATTTTATATTACATTCTTTGTCTTAAACTCGTTTTCTATTGATTTATTTGTCATAAACTCGTTTTTCTATTACATACCGAATTGGATATTTTGGATTCCTGGCATTCAAAGTAGAGGAGAGCATCGGGCCCGTTTGGGCTCGGGCGGGCTGGGCCTTATGGCTGAAAAAGTCGGGCGGGCTCGGACTGTATCATGAGCCCGAAAGAGCCCGAAATTTTTTAATTGCCTTAATAAACATAACATTTCTTAACATTAATTGTTATTAGATCTAGTTTAGACCTACAAAAAGTAAATAAAATGTTATTCATAAGATCCAACTTTGATTTGATATAATTTGAATGTATGCTTCATTAAAATTAAAGAATTAATTAAAGAATTAAAGATTAAAATACCTATGCTTTATAAGCTTTTTAAAATTTCGGGCGGGCTCAATTTTTTAAGGTGTCGGGCTCGGGCGGGCTGGGCTCTATGGCCCAAGATTTCGGGCGGGCTCGGGCCATCGTTTCTAGCCCGATGCTCTCCTCTAATTCAAAGTTATGTTTATATCCAAAATTAACAAAAGGTGTTATTACTCTTATGCTTAGAATGTGGAAGTTTATATGTTCAGAGAATTGTATTACTAATTTACAAATGAATACAATTCTTTATTTTAATGGTCATATTGAATGCAATTTTTTCAAATATTAATTATGAAAACTTTGTGAAATTTTACTATAAAACCCGAAAAGTACCCGAATAAAGCATTTAAAAATAAAACTCGAAAATCCCGTCGATGTTAGAAAAAAATAAAACCTGAAATTATTGGTCTCTAACTAAGGTGTCAATGTACTAATAGAAAAATATATTAAAATTAATTTTTGAAAAGTATTTTTAATTTCTTATTGTATTTATTAAGAATTGAGATGTGCGTAAAGGAATTATCAAATTTATTAGAAAATAAAGTTAAACCAAACATAAAAGATGATGAAAACAGTTGGTCTGTTTCTGATGAAAGAATTGATGCGAATAGTTTGCAAACAACTCTTGAAACTATTGCTGAAATGCTTCAAAGGGAAAATTGCGAGAAACAGTTTGAATCACTTTATGAGATAATATTAAAACTAAAACAGAATATAGACATAAACTTTAAGTTTCCATCTGATTCCAATCAATTTCAAACAAATACATCATTTCTAACATTATATAATGTAAATCTGAACTCAATATGGGAAACAATATGCTATAAAATAGAAAAATTAATCATAAATGATATGATCAAAAATAATTTGGACCATTATTTGGAATGTGAGAAAATTTGTTTACAAATTAAGTTTTTATCACAACTAAAAGATAACGAGGGAGTACTTATTTGGCGATTATTTAACACAATGAGAGTTTGCAAATTGGAGGGAGAATTAATAGATTGGAATACCAGACAATTCGACAAATCATTGCAACGAATTCTTCTGATGATAGACTTCGACTGTAAATTATACAAAAGCGGTTATTTTGGGTCATATAATATCAGTTACAATGAACTCGTTATCCCATACATACAATTATTTAAGACTAAATTTGAGTCTGAAGTTTCATTATTGAATGGAGAGATCTCTAATCTGATCAATTTGATGAAGACTATGATTGCATTTGACAATAGATTACAGTCAATGAGACAAGACTTTCCACGTTTTATGGAAAGCCCAGAACAGGACGAAATGTTTGATTGGAAAACAATTATTGAAAAGAATGGTTGTATTAATTTATTTCACAGAACTATTTATAACAAAATCAATGCTGACTTAAGAGAACTGATCTGTTTTAGTAATAATTCTTACAATGAATGTGAAGCTAATAAAGAAAATATTTTATGCTGTGTTTCGCAAATTTTTAAAAATTTTGAAGATTTTGAGCATTTAATAGCTTTGGATTCTTTCGTGACTTTCCTTTCGTACGCTATTTCTGCAAATATTATAGACTTTTTTGTTCATCACTTTAATAATGGAAAATATGAGACAATTGCACATAAATATGCTTTACTTAATACTATACATTTCATGAAAGATAGATTG
>JAUJYT010000412.1:0-19541 GCA_033996565.1 Nanhermannia nana
TTGCAATTCTAATTAGTTATATCCTATAGCTTTTAATAAAAATAGTATATGTTTTCAATTTGAACCTAATCTATAAAACATATTTCTTTTCCATATTTTCAACATTTTAAGCGCGTAAATACATACATATTTTGAAATTTTTAAATGCATATTTTCACTGCCCTATTGATAAACTATCATTAAAAGATATTTGAATAAAGCGAAAACCCACAGCAAAGTTCAAGTAATGGTTATACTGTGGACGCAATATTTATAGAAGCAGCGGTTTTTTGATCATAAATTTCTAAAGAGGGAAAATTATTAAAAATTTAGAAACTTAGAAAGTTATGGTCAAATAACCACTGTTTCTATAGATATTGCGTCCGCTGTAAGTTTTATGCACTGCACATGGCTTAGACTGAGGCCTGGCTAGCTTACACTTTAGACTCCACACTTCTTTTGAGAGATTTTTGAGTCTGAGGCAGGGTTTTTGTTTAGGAGCCATTATTTATTAAAAAGTTTGTGTTTATGCCATCTATTAATTTAAAATTAATTGCTGTTCGCATTACATTTACATTGGGGCTCAGGGCTAATTTTTTTATTAAAAATTATTATACATTTATGCAAACATTTTTTTTATTGATGGTGTTTAAGCTTCATTTTCGCCTTCACAAATTTAAAACAAAAAAAATTCTGTACTCATTAGATAAAAATGTTTTTCTAATAATTTATAAGCAGAAAAAGTAGATTTGAGTATTTGTTTTACATATTTTCTTTCACATTTATAGCAGATCTTTTAGCTTCACATAGGTCAATTATAATTAATATATTTTGAATTGTTTAAAGAAAGAGGTATATTTTTTATTTATTTTTATCAAGTTCAAATACAAAATCATTTCTATGCTGTACGAGTAGTCAGCGTGTGTCTCATCAGACCATAATTGATATAAAATGGAACAACGATGAAAAAAGTTACGACATATCATTTATACGAGTCATAAGTCAATTGAAGAAAAGCATTCATTTAAGCTTAAGATTTTCAGCAATAATTATCACTAATTTGAAATAACTGTTGACCTACGTATTGTTTTAGCCGTCCTCTTATAAATAGAATGCAACGCCTTAGACCGGGCAGACATTTAGACGCCTGACATTGGAAATAAAGTTCAAGTATAATGGTCACCTAGTAAGTTTGACGGATTATCATTTTTTTCAAATAATTCTGAAAAATGTGTGATTCTGTGTTTGATCATCAATACAATCGATACCAACTACCATTGGCTGATCATTGCTTTCATTGAGTAAAAATGAAATGTCAAGTTTAAAGGAAAGCAAAATAAAATAAAATCCTCAAACATTAAATGCAATAATTTTTGTAAATAATATTTTTATTTATATGAAAATGTTATTTTCAGATTTGATTATTATTGTAGATCACAACAAAGAAGCACAACATCTGATATTTTTCTCAGAATATAAAGATTTGATTATAATATAAATATTTTGATTATTCTTTGAATTATCACTTCATTGAGGAATAAATGTTTGATAATATTCTAAAATGGGGTATTGCTTAAGAACATTAAAATTAATGCAAATAAACTTCAAAAAGTTTACGAAAAACAACAAAATAGTTTCTATAGAAGAATTCGAAAAGTTTCTTCTCTACACTTTCGTACTTTCAACTGATTTCAATGATTATTGCAATCATAAAACCAATTCGAAAAGACAATTATATTCAATAGTTATATGCATTACTGTATGGTTAAGTGCTTTGAGGTTTTTTGCGGCTGCGGTTATATCAGACCCAAGACTAATGGTTTTGATGGCAGACCCGTTCAGAATAACTGGAGATCAAATGTTATTAAATATGATGTTATGCGGTGTCGCAACGGCCGGTGCCTTAATGCGTACACTCTTTATTATATGTAAGAATTTTTGTTAATTCGTTCCTTAAATAAAAGCCTAATTAAGAAGCCAAATATCTTTTACTTATTATTTAACTATTTTCTAGAGTTTTTAAAATACAAAATAACTTTTACTATTATTGACTATTTAGTATAGAATGAGATGTATAGTAACTTATATATAATTTAAAATTTTTAACAGCTAGAACTGGACCTGCATTAACATAAGAACTGCAGAAATATGTAATAGGGATAATAAAACTAAAGGGCCCTAATATATGAAAAGCTCTAAATGACAATATTCTATAAAAATTGAGTATTATTTTATTATAAACGGATTGTGATTTATAGGTATCCTAATCACACCCTAATATCGGGAAAGATAGTAGAATAGGGAGGTCTGATATAAATTTATATTTTAAAAATAACTTTATGTATGTCCACAATTATGCAATTTAATTGCATTGATTACAGATGTTTTTTAAGTCGATTGTTTTAATTCTATATTTGTATTTTGATATAAATCAATTTGAAACTTGTGCTTAATCTTAATCTATAATATTGTGTTTATAATGTATAAAGATTAAAACGGTGCAAATTTTCAAAATATATAAATTCAAATTTCATTTTCGAGAACACCGCGGGTTATGATTCTATTTTGACAATTTTTTAGCTAAAATTTTTCCTAAAAATCATACCCTAAAAAATTATTTTGTCTGATTTCTGTTGACGTAATTTTTAAGTATTTATTTTTTTTAAATTTCAATTAAACCTAAGCTCATTTTTAGTATATTTATCGAAAAAATTTAAAAAACCGTATAGTTTTGGCCAATGGAAAAGCTGACAAACTCTTCCTATATTTTGTATATGATTCTGAGCTTTTGATTTCTATTTTTATAGACGAAAGGAATCGTAAACTATTTTTTATACAACATTTGTATGAATTAAAGGTTGGGTCAAATCGTAATCTTTCGATAAAATATTTAGAGAAAATGCAAATTTTATCTAAACTGAGCGAAATATTATTCCTGCGATTGATTCCAATAATCTGTTATCTGACTTATTTACTCATTTACACTGGATTTTGTATAATTGCTTATACGTCTGGAGAATTCAATTTTTCATTGACTTTTTCAATAATTTGGTACATTATTTTAAATATTTGGGGCTGGAATAACGCATCTATAGTTGGCGTCTCATTTGGTGTTTTGGTTGTGTCTCTATATTATCTCAAATTAAGATTCATGCAGTTATTTGACAAAATTGGAATCATTTTAAATGGAAAAATTGGTTTGATTGACAATCTATTAATATCTCACAAAAGAGTCTCAATATTAGCGCATAACTATAACAAGATGTTTAATTATTTTATGGCAATTTTGTATTTTTTTGGTGCTATTACTGCTAATTTATTAATTTATATAGCATTTTATGGTAAAGGAAATGTCTATTTTCGCTCTGCAAACTTGACAGTTGGCTTAATTGGTATAATCATAATTTATTCTTCCACTTATTTTTGCGCCAATTTTTCAAACAAAGCCCACAGATTCTACATTCCTGTTAATACAGCTTTTGTTAAACTAAATCTAGAACTTAATGTAAAATGGAAAGTAAGTGAACTCATAAACTTTCACTATTGAGTATGATTTTTTGAATTTTACTAAAAATAAAATTCCTATTATTATTATATATTATATGATTTTATATCACATCAAAATTCTAATTTAATGAATGGATATTTTTTAACTAATAGTTATACAATTTTATTGAACTTCTTTCTGGTCCTACGATCGGAATTTATTGTCTGAACCTTTTTGCTTTCACTACTTATAAATTTTTTCAGGTATTTATGAGAAATAAACTTTGATCTTAAATAAATTTAAAATATTCTTAGTATATGCTGGCTATGGGTTCACTATTCATCTTATTTGTTGGACTTTTTGTGCAATACTTAGATTATAAGCACTAAGTTATTCTACAAGTATTTTACCAGATATTAGTTTATTCTGAATTCATTGATTTTCAAATTCTTGCAGTTTTACTATTCAACAAAAAAAAATAGTTGCAACTTTTGCTAAAATAATACTCTGATTTGTGAGAAGAATAAGAATCAAGTAACATAAGAATTATTATTGCAATCAATTTTTAGCTTCATTACCATATTGAAAATTATAAGGGTTTATCTACTGGTACTTTAGTGTGTACTTCAATAATATAATTAAAATTTTTCAATAAGTAATCTAAGAGTGATTTTTGTAAGTAGGATGAACTTATGACATATTATTAGTTATTATAACTTTAATACTTATTAAACCCTTAAGTTAATAAAACTTTATATATGATTACAAACTGATGTCTCACTAATTCAGTTTTTCTTCATAAAAAATCTTCAAAATATTTAAGTGTACTGTAAATGCTATTGCAATGCTTTTAAAATGTTTTAAAAGCATTTTTAAAATGGTTTAAAAACAGGTTTAAAATGTTTAATTTTATAGATTATCTAAATATTATTGAAATAACACAGTTTGAATATACTTAAAATCAAAAAGTTACAAGGCAATGGAAATTTCTAGTATAGTTATAGAATGTAACATATTAGCGATGAAGAAACACTATTTTAGGACAGTGAATGTCTGTTTCATAGCAACAAATTTATATATTTTTCAAAACAAATCTTTAGTAAAAACAAACATCTGCCCAATAACTTATTTTAAGGCATTATGTCATCAAAATTGAAAATTGTATTATTTTTTGGCACAAATCAAAATGAAAACGATGAGAAGCCTTCAGTTTTATATGAAATCGCTAACAGTTTAGCTGGTCTTGAATTAAATATATTTACAGAAAATAAATACACGAATTTAAGAGTATTAGAATTTGAAACAAAAGATAGTATTGATATTGAACTGTGGATTTATTACGGGTCTATTGTCAAGAATTCAATACCAGCCATTTGCTTGCATGAAATAAAAGGCATTGTAGTTATAGGCGGAGAATCAGTGCCTAAAAGCTTGTTGGAAAATCGCAAACAAGTTATTTGGTTCAGACAAAAAACTGGATCTCAACTACAAAAAGGTTAGTTTGAACTTCAAAGCAGTTGCATTTTTATCATACTTTCTCATTATCTTTGATTTTTTATCCCCTTTGAGAATCACGCAAACAATCCTTTGTAAGCCTGATTTTCAGTGCGATAACCTTTTAAATCACAGATACACTCACTTTTAATTTAAAGGCTTCATAGATTCTAATAGTCGTTGTTAAGTATCTCAGTTCAGTATCTCATAGTATTATTTGAGATCTTTTTGCACATAAAACATGCGACCAGTACTTTCACTGTAACCCATTCAACCATTTTAGACAATACCACTGTGAAGTAATTTAAAGATTCTTCTTTAAAAGTGTAATTTTCGGGCAATTCATATGCGGATAGTTTAATAAATAAAATAATAAATGGGAGAAAAATATTGTTTTATAATTTAGGTCTGAAAAAGGTTTATAACTCGACTTAACTTTATAAACACTTTTAAATGAAATATTTAAGCAAAAGAAAACTATGATCTTTGATTCATTTTAATCAAGTATGCTGTACGAGTACATTCCTATGTCCTTTTTATATAAAATGTTTTGCCAATTGATGTTATGGGTATTTTTTATAATTTATAGAATAATTAATATGATATTTTTAATTATAATGAGACTCATTTAGTCATTAACTTCACTCAATCCTAAACTTTTATTATACTCTGTATACAGTCTCTGAAGTAATGATTTTTCACTCACTTTAAAGCTAACAATTTAACGATAGTTCAATACACGAGCGTTACCGACGAAATTGTTAAAAATGAGTTCAACAGTTGGATTACAAAAGTCAATAAATGAAATGGAAATCATTGGAGAAATAGAAAAATTAATAAAAGAAGAAAAGAAACAAAAACTAACAGCACATCAAACAAATGAATTGCGAAACAGTTATTTAACTTATTTAACAAATCTCTTATCACAGAAGCCACAGTACGAAGAAATATCAGAATCGAATGAAAGTACTATTTTAAGTCAAAACTCTACAAAAGCTGCATATCTATTATGCGAACCAAAGCAACTTGATTTCAATTCAAATGACAAAATAATTCAATCATTTATGAGTGATTATGATATTGAAAGGAATTACATTAAATATAAAGAATGTGGTGAAACGTTAATTAAAAATATTGAACGTAAAGACAGAGCTTTATCTCCAATTAGTTTTCCCGAAACGAAATCTGTTCAAACAGATAATCAAGAAATGATTGACAAGAATTTAGAAATAAATGCATTGATGTCTGAATTAATAATAATGCTTAAAACTGCAGCTCAGCTCAACTTATCCTCAATTAAGTGTTTGAATGAAACCAATGACGTCAAGCGTTTAACACAATGTACGCAAACCTTTTATACAACTAATAATAAATCGACACAATGCAAGTTTGATTATGAAACTAAAACTTTCGGTACACAAACGGAGCTATTGTTTAGTGAAAAAGAAAGTCAAACTATTTCAATAGAGGAGAAAGTGTATGGTATAAACATAAATAATCGCTTCACACAAACAGATTCATTGGCTGATGAAGAAAGAAGTATTGGTAGCAATAGCTATGAGTATTCTATCGGAGAAATACCTTATTTTTGTGAATATAGCGATAGTTCGAGTTATTGTTGAATAAAATTTTACATATTCTTAAAAAATACTAAATATTAAAAATATTCCATCAAATGTAATAATTTTTTTTTGTAAGTATAGCTTATTATTCACTACTAAACCGATTTGTCAACAGAATTAAAAATGTATTGAATACAAATAACTTTATTTGGCTAAACCTTGAGTTGCGAATTAGTTTTTTAGATTATAAATGAATAATTATTTTGAATACTCAAAAAACAAAATTGTTTGCGATCAAACCGAATAGATTTGAAATCAATGATAATATAATACAGTACGTAAAGTTTTTATGATAATATACAAGTTCTTCAAAAAATATATTGAAATGCATTGAATTTCTTATTATTAATTGTAAATAAATGCCCTGCACTTTAATTTTTTGCTATTAATTAACAGAAAATATTAATAAAACTCTACTTTATTAGCATTAAAAGTTAAATAAAGAGGTAATGTTTAATTATCTGTAAATTACATTGTAATAAATCTAATTTCAATTATTTATAAATCGATTTGCTCGAGAAATCAAACTTTAAATCCTTGAGATGAACCAAATAAAGAAAAATAACTTTTGTTAGGAATTCAATGTCAAGAAAATAATTACAATTATCAATAAATAGTTCTGTAAATA
This sequence comes from Nanhermannia nana, assembly GCA_033996565.1. Classification (NCBI taxonomy): domain Eukaryota; kingdom Metazoa; phylum Arthropoda; class Arachnida; order Sarcoptiformes; family Nanhermanniidae; genus Nanhermannia; species Nanhermannia nana. The sequence goes on from JAUJYT010000412.1 coordinate 7,211, forward strand.
TTATACAAAGAAACACCTTTCGACAGATGAAGAACACCTTACAAAGTGTCTAGAATTTATAGAAAATTAACTGTAGTAAAGATTTATTATAAATCGATCAAAAAACTGCCATCTTTTACATAATTGTTAGATCCATCACAGCCTTTAATAATTATACCCAAATTCTGATTATAAGTTACCTAATGTTTTGGTAGGCTTTCATAGTAATAAATAATATTTAATTTATATTACATGAAGATAAAATACAATTCATCTCATACTTTGCTTTAAGAATTATACTGACACAGTATAATTGTGTGAAACCTCTAATATCTGTAAAGTAGAGCATAGAATTCACAAAATTTTCAGTCCCATCCCAGTCCCAATCCCATGACCTTAAGTTTTCGATTTAAATATGAAAAATAAGTAATAACAACTTTTTTTACTATTGCTATTGAATTATTCATATGCATTCACAGGTATTTGTATTAAATTTTTATCTAAAGTATTTTGAGCCTAAACATGTGCTAAACTGAGTATAAAAATTTCAAGTTGACATTTATATCTACATTTATTATCTGAACATTATTTTGAATTATGGAATAAAAATGATTTTCAATTCCAATTAGTTCATACTTCAACCCCAATCCCATTGCCATTATAAATGGGACTGGGATTCAGATTTATAACCGAGGATAGGAAAGTAATGGACTCTATGTTTCTACTGAAGAATCATAAAATATTTAACTCATTAAATAATAAAAGTTTGAAAACCCCAATGATAAGAAACCTATTTTTATATATGACTCAATAGGTATTATAAAAAATTGGAAAACCAATGATTTGAGTTCAGAACTTTGTTGATAAACAGATAACTTTTCGCTAGTAAGCAAACGAACTTTTAGTTTAAAAAATTTTCTAACCTTTTAGTCATTAAGTTCTATGTTTTACTCGTATTTTTTTACAATGAAATACAAACTGTCAATAATTCATAAGATTTTCTACAAGTCTTTGTAACAAATTCTATGTATTGTGAAATCCTAAGGAACCAATGTAAAATTAAATACGAGTTATTATAAGAAATATGCAGCTGACTGGCAGGTAAGTACTTTGATTTCTTGAAGACTTGGCACAAAATCAGAAATTTTTTGACATCTTGTTGAGGTGTTGAGCAATGTTCATGTAGAATATTATGCTTTTTGTTTGAGTTTTGTTATGCAAATATCATTATGCAAATGCATACAACAAATTAGTGTAGAGCATAAGCTCAGTTTATGCGAACTTGAACTTAAGCTTGATCTTAAGCTTTATATTTTAGGGTGAGCTAGAGCTTAACATTTTGGGGTGAGCTTGTGCTTGAGCTTTGAGCTAAAAAAATTTTTTTTAAACTGTTTTTTTATTCAAAAATAACAGCAATCATTTATATGACATTAAAAATTTGGAGAGCGCTGCTACTCTACAAATACATCTCTTACAATCGCTGTTATTCCTGTTTGTCTTTCCATAACCGGTATCTAAAAATCCCTAAAAATTATAAGATTTTATAAGGTTTCTGGTTCTAAATTATAGGAAAAATTTTGTTTTAACTGGTTTAAGTTAAAAGAGAAGCTCACTTAAGCTCATGGCTATGAGCTTGAGCTGAGCTTCACTAACATCAGCTTGAGCTTATTTTGAAATACCCGAGCTTTAGCTTGAGTTGGGACAAGCTCAGCTCAGCTCAAGCTCAAGTTTGAGCTTGTCTTTTGCTCTTCACTACATCAAATAAATAAACTAAGTTCAGCATAGTATAGCATAGAATTTTTAGCATAAGTATGATGCTAAGTAGCATAAGTAGCAAAACCTTATAATGAGTATTCATAATAATATAAATTGTGTGTGTGTGTCAGCAATATTATAATAAAAATTTTTATTATATTGCGATTCAGATTTTCCTCATAAAAGACATTAAGAGTTAAATTTTAATTTCATAATCTAAATCTTTATATTTAGTCTAAATTTCAAAATAAAGCATTGGTCCCTCCCTTTAATTATAACATCCAGTATTAATTTGAGATAAATTTGACAAAATTACGAATAAATTGTATAAAACTTACAGTTTGTGTTGAAATACTAAAACCATTATTGAAAAAATCATAAATAAACCCTTAAGCTTATGATATTTTAACAGAAAAAGGGCGTTTTTTGGTTTATTGGGCGAGATATAGCGTCTGTGCCAAATGAAAATTTTTGGATTCGGCATTAATATTCTGTAAAAATCAGTTTACGCCGAAAAACTTACTCACTATATATCATTTATTAAAACAATTTTACCTGGGCTGTGAGAAAGTAAGTTACAGTAACTTACTCGAGTAAGTTACTCTGTGGAGAGTAAATTATGAAAAATTCTCATAGTGCTACCACCTATTGAGGCTTTAAATAGCTATTTTTATAGTCTAAATAAAAGATATTTAATTAATTACTGTATTGTTTATTTCCTGTAGACAAATAGTAAACAAGTCACAGTGAAAATATACTCTAAAGCATACCTGGACAAGGCATAGGTTGCCTAGGGGTTGACCTCCCCAAATATTTTGAAAATCAAAAAAGTACCTTAGACCCCCTTTGATTTTTTTCAAGTTTTACTAAATGTATCTTTTGGTCCCTTCTGATATTTTCTGAAAAATTGAGAAAGTATTCTTTGATCCCCCTTTGATTTTGTTTAGAAATCTTGAAATGAACCCCCTTCCCCTATCAAATTTTCTGAGCTTGCCCAGGCATGATCTAAAGATAGAAATTGTCTTTCATGAAAGAATTCAAAAACTCCTGGCCATCGAATATAACCTGAAGTTTATTAGCAGTACAACTGAAGAGGTTCCCGAAGAATATTCATCAGATCTTGATATAAATCCAAGTTATGATTATGATATCGATCTAGTTTCTGATGATTTTGAAAATTAAATTAAAGATTTATTATCCCAAATAAATTTAATGTTCTTTATATTTCTTATATTTTTTTAGTAATTTATAGTAATTAATAGCCCAGGATTTTACTAATTTCATACCCGAAAGTTACTGGGAAGCGTTTAAAACACAAAAGGAATCAAGGTTACATTTTTCGATTTTTATTGCTTTGGGTGGGGGGTTTGGATACTCACCACACCCCCCTCCCCCTTGAGAAAGTCTGCTGTATACAAGTATTTGTATGGGAGTTTTTGCTGAAAAAAATCACATTTAAATGATATTGATTTTAAAAAAATATAGATTTTATTTTCGAATTTTAGAGTTAAGAAATATGATACAAGCATTGAAAAATCATTTTCAAAATATTATTTCAAACATTAATTGTCCGTTATTTAAGCGTAAAAATGTTTAATTAAAAATGTTATTTAATTAAACTTATTTACGTCGAAGCAAAAAAACATTATGAAAGAAGGATTTCACGCTTTGAGAATTCATTCAATTATAAATTGATTTATTTATGCGCATTAGTTAGGATTTAAACTTTTTGCAAGATTGGACTTATCCTTGGTTTCATTTATGAGTTCTAATATACGTGAATTTTAAACTGTTTTTTAATTTTTTTCTTTTGATTGTTTTTTTTACTTTTTTAGAATACGAGTTCAAGATATCTCTTTGCGATCTTTCAATACATAGATCGAAGCCAATTGTGAGGTACTATTATTTAGCTTTCGATCTTTGATTTGACTTTTCAAACACATAAGTTATATATATTACAATTTATTTTATAGCTTTTTATTTGCTCTTGAAAGCAGGTGCAACTGTGCCTCAAACATAATAAATTCACATTAAAAAACAAATTATTTTATGTTCTTTAAAGTTTAACAAAAACTGAAAAAAATATTTCGTGGATAAACTTCTTAAATTATTATAAAAAACAATTAAATGACTTTAAGAAAACAAATAGCTTTAAGAGTTTAAAAATAACATAATTGTAAAGAGTTAATCAAATCAGAATCAAATAACCAAACAAATAAATAGAGTTCACTATCTTTAATCAATTTAATTATTTCATTGCAATCGAAAAGATTTTTTAAGATATTGAAAACAAAATCTACGAATTCTTGATGAGACTATTTTAATGGCGTGAAAAACTAACTTCAAAAAGTTAGTTAAAGCAATTATTATATGGATTCATTTCTGACTTTTAGGGATGTGCACCCTATCCCTATACTTGTTCCAGTCTGATTCTATTGGTAGACTATTGACGAAAGGATTTATAAGATAAAAGCAGATATTTAGTAAATATTATATAAGTACCGTTATGTGAGAATTGAGAATTAAAAATTACTTTCATTGCCTTGACTTTATTTTTATGATTATCTCAAATTAGTCAAAAGGCCTCATAACCAGGTTGTCGAAGATTCAGTGTAAAGTTTTGACGCATTCGGTTGCACTGTAATCCTCTCAATATAAAAATTCTATTTTTAAAACCATTATTTTTTAAGACTTGTTCATATTCCTCTTGATCGATGAATCAGGTGATACCTCACCAAACAAACGTCAAATATATCCTTGAATTCTTTACAGCAAAATATTTAAATTAAATATTATTATACTGTACTGTGTATACTCATTGGTGTTTACGTCAGTGGTTCTCAGACTTTTTTGGTCGTGACCCACCTTCTAAGGTATTTTTTCCTAAAATTTTAATTATTCCATAGAACATAATGCCAAACAAAATCGATTTGCGACCCACTTTTGGGTCGCGACCCACCATTTGAGAACCTATGGTATACGTAATACAATTTACTAACAGTAGCATATACTGTACATTGTTTTCACTGGTTTATGCATAATGAACAGTCACTATCAACTCTTTGAATAAATATAAAATTGTGCTATAGTTTATACTTTTCACTATACTGTAATGGGATGTCACCTAAAATCCGTACTAACTTTATAGCTTGAATAGCTTTATGTATAAAACCTAAATAATTTATAACAAGAATTATTATTAAAATTGATTTTATAAAAATATTATAATGTGATCACAACTTTCACTTCTGTTGTACTCGGATTTATTCTAATTCTTAATATTCAACAAACAATTGCAAGACTTACCTATAATAAAAACTTTGCGCTAAACATTTTAATAAAAAAAATAGTTGAAATCCAATTATTTTCTTAATTTATTATTGGCTAAAATTCTATAAGGTTTTTAATTACCTAAAATAAATAAACAATTTTAAAAACTTGAATAAATGATCTCATTTAAAATCCATTAATACTTGTGATTATACAATAGATTAATTGCTTTATTTTTAATTCAGTTATATTTAAATGGTTAAAGATTTATTGTAATGGTTAACAACTTTGACATATTTATTTCAAATTTTATCTCAATGAAAGTTATTAAGAATATATCTTATTATCTGTTTCCTCAAAAGTATTTAAAAATCCTTCGATTTATTCAAAAAGTGAAAATTTGAATTATATTTGTGAAGTTGCACATAAATACAGTAAATGTTAAATGTTTTAAATTTTAAAATCAATATTTTAAATGTGATTAAGATTAGCCACAAGCTATTAATACAAAAGTAAAAGTAATGAGAAGAAAATTATTGGCTTAATCATAAAATAATAAATAATAATAGAGTAAAAGAAAAACTTAAATTAAGTTTAAGTATTAAGTTACTCAATACAGCACTACTTTAAATTCTAAGTCAAATTCAATGGAAATCAATTCAATGCTATTCTACAGAAAATTTATTGAGAATTAATAAAAATTAAAGACAATCCTTATCTGACACTTTATTTCACACGATTAAACTCTTATCTAATACTAGAAACAAAAACTAATAATTTGTTATTTAATCTATGAAATTGAAATTCATATTTGACCTCACATATAAGGATTACTAGTTACTGATTATGTCTTTAGGATTAAATTTGCACTAATAGGAGAAATTTACCACAAATTTACATTTTCCTATTGCTTTCATAAATGTTCTCTTAAACCAAAGGTTCCAAAATGTGATACATTAGACAGTGCACGAAGACATCTAAGTTTGTACGAGAGACCATTGTTGAAAAAAATTAGGGTAACATAAAGTTCAAAATGTAGACATTAAAACATTTGCTGAAAATTTGACCATCTAAAAGTAATACAAAGGTTCAAATTACTGTCTTAAACAGCACCAGCAATAGAGAAGACTCGAATTCTCCATTTTTGTCAAATTTAAAATCATTAACTTATGTTCAGAATTTATATTTCTGAGTCATATGAAAGTTTTGATTATTAATTTTAATAGACATATTATTATATAAAATAAATTATAGGTTAAGAGAAATAGTTTTCTCTAAATTTCTTTTTAATTTGCGTTTATTTAAAAAATGAATTATAACTAACTATCAGATTATTGCATAGTTCATAAATTGTGAAAATATTCTTTTTTCTGAACTTTTTTATAAAATGCTTATAAAATATTTTTATAATCCATTATTTATTAATGAAACTTGAATCATTGAACTAGATTCAAGCAAACTTGAAATTTTTTATAATTTTTTAAAATCATTTATATATTTATTTATTTACTTCAAACAAATGTTATTTTGTCTAAAAGTATAACTCAGTATAACCAGAGTTTTTGATTTTTAAAATAAATAATTAATAAATTTTTTAATAATTAATAAAATTGTTTATAATAAAACATGTTAAACAACAAGTTTTGTGCATAGATCCTAAAGAACCTAATGCTAGTATTAAATAGTAATAAATTTAAAAAGATATTTGAGGCTTTAAATGCAAAAAATTGTTGATACATAGACTTGAAAGCAATAAAATATATTTCATAACAGAAAATTTATTTGATATAAGTTAAAACCCAATTATAATCTTCGAAATCATTCAATGTCTTTCATACTTTAATAGAAGTCATATGAAAATATCATTATTAACTAAGAGAATGTCTTAAAGCGAAATTTTTTTTAAGTGAAGGCAAACCACTTTTTACTTAAAACTCAAGTCTTGTTTGAGTCATTCTTCGATTGCACCACAAGTTTCAGTGTTAATGCCTGAGACGGAATGAGGCTTTCAGTGAGAATAGAGAAAGTGAATTAATGTGTATAACAATGTATTTATAAAAGAAGTTCAACCAAACAATATAAAAAATTTCAAGAATACAAAAATCAGGTATTACTTAAATTTAAAAATTATTGTTTTTATAATAAATTTGCTTTTGTGAGGCTGTGTAAAATATTTCTCGTTTAATGCAACCTAAAATTTCTGTTATTGAAGGGGGAAATTATTTCTGGCATATGCATTGATGAGCAGTTGTTTTATTTGTTTTCTTTTCATTAAATTATATTCACTAGTTTTCACTGGATTTTTCTCAGTGTTAATTGTGGTTAAAATTATTTTTTATAATACTATTATTTTCACTTAGATTATACGGTGAGGTTTGATTTGATAAGGTTTGGTTTCTTTTATATAAATATATATAATTAAAGATTGATTGGCATTCACTAACTCTTTAAAATAGTTGTTATCACAATTAAAATCTTTGTTAACCATTTACGAGTTTTTTAAAATTATTGTTAAATCGCATGCTCATTGAACATAACTATATTATACCTATTATCTGTCATTCTATAGATAGTATTCATTTAATTATAGAATACTTACTTCAAAGCTATTTTCAAAAAAACTTCAACTGAAAATATTCAATTTTTTTTAAACAATTAAATGTTTATTTTTATTACTCAAAAAATAAGAATTTTATTAATCAAAGAATTTAATAATCTATATGTCAGATCTTAAAGCGCTTTTACTTTAATTTGATCTCTTATTAAATTATTTGGATATCAAACAAACATTACTTCGTATTAATTTCTAACAAAACCTTACAGAGTATCACGTCTTAAAAAAACAAAGAATATTAGTTTCATTAAACTTTCCTTTTCAACGTTTGTGACACTCTTAACCCAAATACAAGCAAACACAACATCAATGTGTGTTACAGATAGTTTGTGAAACTCTAACTTTAAGCTAAAGCTAAGCGAAAGCGAAAGCAATTTCGACAAACAATAGTCAAATCAAACTTCCGATTTATGTTGAAAACACCTTTTATGCAAACATTTGCTACTTATGTTTGCATATAATGATTTCCAGAAATATAAGATATGATAATTTATAATTTCAACATAACTTCTTCTAAAATTATATTTGAATAATATTTAAGCTGTTGTTTACTTAAGGAACTAAAAAAAATTGAAAAAATTTCTAATTATAAGTTCTCTATAATACGATCATTTATAAAAATATGTCCAAAAAATAAATTTAGAGGTTTTCAATCGTTCATTAAAGTGAAAACAAAATTAATTTTAAAGTCAGTCTTCGATTTGAGTGTTATTAAGTTGAGATTAATTTTATTGATAGGGAAAAGTAAGAAAAACAGGTTATTGAAGGTGCCATTTCTACACAAGTACTGCAATAAAATTTCATTCTTATGGCAAACATTTTTGATGTAATTTAACGTCTGAACTGGTATTGAATGAAAAACTGTTTGCTTATCATTCGTGGAAATTTCTCCATTACTTTCCTCATATGATGCCAGTGACGAAACTAAAGAGTCAATTAAGAGAGAGAGGGAGAGGGAGAGGGAGGGAGAGAGAGAGAGCTAATAGGAGAGTGCTTTTAAGGGTTCCCCGATTTTGTAGTAACATTTCTGTTTTTCCTGTTATGCACATTTACATTTAGTCAAACTTTTCTGAAGCATATTCACTAATTTTTATAAATATGCATAATTTGAAAGGGAAAAACATATCGGACTAACGCATGATTAGTCAAGACCTTATTCGGTGTATAATATTAAGTGAAAGTTTTTGGTTGAATTATTTTATTAACATTTAAATAGATTTTTGTTGAAATTTATAGATTTAAAGATTTTTAAAAATTTAAATTTGTTTTAATAATTGGAATTATATTTATTCATATTTATAAATTTATTTATTTAATAGAAGGTAATTAAATATTTTTTCTGTTTCTGCTTCAGTGGAAAGGATAATCTGTTACATGAAATAAATTGATGTATTTTATAATTAGTGAAATCTATTCAATGCGGAGAAAAAATTCAAATTTGATATCTAACAGACTCTAAATTTAAATATTATTTAATTTGCTGAAAATGAAAACCAAAAATTTATTGTTTTTTACAGTGCAATAGTAATACCTGAAAGTCAACAATTTGTGTCAAAAACGAATAATTAAAGAGTTGAAATATGTTGAAATCTCCATTTAATAATCACGCGTATACTTCGGACGAGGCCGACGTTGTGGCCATCAATGACGACCGTCACGCCTCACTCAACCGTTTCCGAAGGCTGACATCCAATGATATGTCACCCGAAGAACAGCTCAACAAACATCCGCAGCTAATGCTGGCCAAACTCATGGAAGAAACTGCAAACGGCGGTTACATTAATGAAGGATTAGTTATCAATGAAGAAACTCATTCTGACATTAAGCTACCGATTGAGGACACCCCTAAACTATTGCCTGTTGCTGTAGATGTTAGAGATGTCACTTTCACCTACGGTTTTGGCAAAAAAAGTTTATTGACTTTAAAAAAAATCAATGTTTCTGTACCACAAGGAAAGATCTATGCATTACTTGGTTCAAGTGGTTGTGGTATGTATTTTATTATCTCAATACTTATTTCATTAATTATTAATTCTTTAGATATAAGACTTATATTTCATACAATAGTAATATCGATATCTATTTAATCTTTTAATTTCTAAATTTTTGAATTAATTTTAGTTTAGTTAAAGTTATTTTTCATGAAATTATTAATTTTAGTTAAAGTTTAAGTTTCTTTTAATTTTTAAAAGTTATAAATAAAATGATTGCACACTTAAAAAATGTTTACAACGTAGCTTTACAACGAATATTACTATCCGTACAATCAGTTTTACAGTTAAGTAGTCCGTGAAACAAAAGATAAACAATTTTTATTAAAATTTAATTTTCAAACCCTAGAGATCTTTGCATTCAAAAGTAGGTTTTAAAATATGAAATAATTTAAGATTTTCATCTTTATTTTAGTTAAAGTTAGTATTTTTAACTTATAAAAAACTTTAATAAGTCAACTCAAATGTTAAAGTTAAATAAAGTCTAATATCTATTGATAGTCAACAGTGAAAGTTACAATCTTTAGTCAAATTGTCTAAACTTATTTATGAAAATTTATACCTTTATTATTATTATAGTTATCATTACTATTGAATACTAATCATAACAATGCATTGGCAGAGAATTATATTCTAATGCTATATAATTATCATAATGCTGTCCATACGATTATTACTATCTTGTAGTTATTTCTTGCACTCAAATCAAGGTTGTTATGTAAACACAAAGTACTAGTATATGTACAGCTGACCAAATAAAGTTATGCCAAATTCTGGAAAGTCTAGTGATGCGTACTAATGAAAATTAAGGAAGAAAAATATGAATGTTTTAAATGTCAAATGTGAATGCAGAATGCAATGAGATCTCAAACCATTGTTTTCCGCATTTTCAGAGTGATAGTACATTACTTACTTGAGTTTACTGTACTGAACGGAAAATTTAAGTTGTTTTTCAAATGAAAGCATTAATTAAAGTAAACTTAAAAATTTTCCTCTCTATTGAAATTGTAAATTTACTAACTATTAATGCTTTGCCTCCAAGATAGTACTTCTATACTGTATATAAAGTGTATTTTTTATCATTTAATTCAATCAAATAATTTTTGAAAAGTTTGAAATTTAAACAACAAAAACCAAATGAAAATTTTTATATTATGAACAAATGATAATAATATTCTGTTAAAACTATTAATACAATAATTTTTTAACTTTACAATCAATTAACAAAATAATTGATTAAAGAAAATTTCAAGAAATGTTTACAAATAAATCAGATAATAATTAATCTTTACTTATAATGGAATTTTATATTTCTGTTACAAAATTTTAAAATATATAAATATTAATTGTAAGCAAAAGAAAAAATAACATTATTTAGTTCATACCCATTATCAAAAGCGTTTCACATGTTTTCGTGACCCGAGCTCTGAATTATTTGGTATTGACCTCACTTTCCAATTATTTTCACTTATTTAAATTGAGGGGGAATTATGATATGATATTTTACTTACATTGAGATTTTTATCGATTTAGTAGTTTCAATAGATTACTGTAAACATTACTAACCAAGAAAATGGTTACAATCTATGCTTCAATATAGATATTTTCTCAATTGATTCGTTTAATTTTACAAATATTTTAATGTTTTAGCATTTTAGTAAATTTATCGCTTAATCAAATTAAAAATAGTAATACTTTTAAACTTAAACGTAATTTTACATATTAATAAAATTGTTAAGCAGAAGCATTTGATTATTATGTTTTGCATTTAAAATATTTTTTATATATTATAGTATAAAACCAGAAACTAATGTTAAATTCATTTAAAAGCTATGAATAGCAATGAATAGTATTTAAGTATCTTAAGACTTTATAAATATTAATAAAAAAAAGCGAGTCATAGAAGAATTTTAACTAAGTATAACTTAAATCATGAATACTTTAATTTTTATTGATGAGATAGAAATTATTAGCTTTAAGTCATTATTTACAACAAGATTTGATTACTTATTACTTATGAGTTATGAATAGCTCTATAAATCAAATATGAATTTATTTGTAATAAATTTTGCATCATTTTAAAGATAAAATTAAAATTTTTATTTGCTGTTCAAACAGTCCAAATATTCTTAAGCAATGTCAATCATTTTTTGTACATATAATCGTCATTACAATATTTTGAATTCATACTTAAAAAGCAAAGTATTTGAGTGTCGCACGAAAAATTATTTTTCGTTCAATATTTATATTTTTGATAATTTATATTAAATTATACAAATCATACAAATTATTGTTTTGTATATATGAATGTTAAGAGCAAATCAAATCGTATAGTTTAATATCTTATTACTGTTTATTAATACAGTATTACCGATTATTACAAGTATGTTAGCTATTAGCCTTGTTAAATTTACTAAATTTTCTCCAGAGCACTAAATTTACTACTAAATATCAAATATAAAAATATACCAAAATGTTAAAATTCAACGTTATCATCCTAGAATGTTGTGTTCCCATAATTCTAATGTATTATATTAGGAATAATTCAAATTCTTTAAAATTATTATAGTACTGTATTATATTTTTAAATTTAATATTATATTCAATTGATAACAATATTAGAACTTTTTTTTGTTAATCTAGCTTCTATGAAAAATTTATTAAATTTTCTCTGAATACACTAAATTTAGTACTTCTAGTTTTTTGCAACGCTATTAGCTAT
>JAUJYT010000413.1:0-19535 GCA_033996565.1 Nanhermannia nana
AATGAAAAATGATTGCCATCTAAATTCAGTACAGACAACAAAATTATGGATAAATTTACTTATCATTAAAAGAAAAGTTTAAAAGTTGATTAGCTTTTTTCAAATGACTAAACAAATAAATTATATTGTATTTGTGTAAAGCATTGTGTACAGTATTTCTGTATATAAATAGTAAGCCTACCATTTTTAATAAAACTCTAATTAACTTATTTAAGAAGATTAGTCGAAAAACAGTCAAATTACAGGATGTGAGTACAACTTCATCATAAAATAGAAGCTTACTATGTCTTCGACCCTTAAAAATGATGTCCAACGTCGATCGGGAAAACACTTCTTACTTTGAAAACTTACTTTTTAACACAATTATCACTATGAGTGTAATCAATAATAGATCACAGGCTTATAAAAAAGTGACAATAGTGTCAAAAAACTTACGAAAATAGGTTTACCACAAAGTACTGTAAATTACAAAATGTATCTTTATTACAAAAATGTATAATACGTTAATTCTATTTATTTTCCCTGTTAAAGGATGTAATATTTTGCTTTTTTCTCAAAATATAAGCCGGATATTGATGTCCAACAATTCAAGGGCTAAATAAATAATTGATCAGATATTTTAATTTTGGAATTAAGTTTTTTCAGTAAATTATACTAAACATCATAAGCATATACCACATCCCGTGTATTTATACAGTATTCTGATAATAATTTTTGATAAAAATTATAACCACAACAATTAGTGCTTTGCCTTTTACTTTGCTATGGATTAGAGCCTACAGTATTGTGATGTCTTCAGTTCATTTCATGGTAAATACAAATATATATTAAAGACAGTCAATTATACAAAGTTTGTGATAAATATTTGTGAAATTTTAGTTTTTATTCCATCTTTTCCTCAATGGTTTAAAATATAGATGAAGACAATGGTCTGCAAAGATCTTAAATTGTTTAGTTCTCTATTAAAAAAAGTCTATTTGTTTCGCTTCAAACTTTGTCAAAGTTCTCGAAACTTTTTATTTGAGTTGTTTCTAACTCTTAAACATGTAAAACAATAATAGTTTACAATGAAGTGACAAATAATTTACAGTGAGATTAAAGAGAGCAACAAATCTGTGGTTACACGTGATATAACTTTTACTTATAATATTAATATTAAATGCTATCAAAAGTATTACTACTAGTAATATAAGTATGTGTTAAAAGTTATATAAGATATAAGTCATATAAAGTCATATAAAGTCATATAAGTTATATGAGACTAAATTCACTAATAGTATGTGTTGTGCGTTGAGTCACACCATTGTAATCATTCAATTCATTCAAATTCTATTTATTTAACTAAATAATTATTATTTGAGAGATTTATATGCATTTTAAACAATAAATAATTTCAATTATCGTTTAAATTCAATAGTATTTTATGTTATTTTTCAAATTAAAGATTTAAATATTTTTTATAAATAAATATTAATAATAATGACATCAAGTGGTGGAACACTTCAGGTCTTTACTCATTTAAAATAATTATTAATAATAATTGAATTGTTTTTAATAACAGAAAGCCATAGATCTGGTGACAAAAGCTACCGAAGAAGATAAGGCGAAGAACTATGAGGAAGCTCTTAAACTCTATGAACACGCCGTCGAATACTTTCTTCACGCAATCAAATGTATGTCTTTGTGATTGACAGCAAATGTTTTAATTTATATAATAATTAAATGTTATTTCAGATGAGGCGCAGTCCGATCGCGCGAAAGAGAGCATTCGCGCCAAATGTGTCCAATATCTGGAAAGAGCCGAGAAATTGAAGGCTTATGTGAAGAATAAGCCAAACAGTAAGACCAATAATAACAAAAAGCCCGTAAAAGCGGGCGATTCTTCAAATAAAGACGATGACAGTGATGAAGAAGATAAGGATAAGAAGAAACTGATGAACCAATTGGAGGGCGCGATCGTTATTGAGAAGCCGAACATCCAGTGGTCAGATGTGGCCGGACTTGAAGGCGCCAAAGAAGCGCTCAAAGAGGCCGTAATCCTTCCCATAAAGTTCCCGCACTTATTCACCGGTAATCGTAAGCCATGGAAAGGCATTCTCCTGTTCGGTCCGCCCGGAACCGGAAAATCATATTTAGCTAAAGCGGTGGCCACTGAAGCCAATAATTCTACATTTTTTTCTGTCTCATCATCTAATTTGGTCTCTAAATGGTTGGGAGAAAGCGAAAAGTTGGTGAAAAACCTGTTCGAAATGGCGCGACAGCACAGACCGAGTATTATATTCATCGATGAAATTGATTCACTTTGTAGTACGCGTTCAGACAATGAATCAGAATCTGCGCGACGTATCAAAACTGAATTTCTCGTTCAAATGCAAGGTTTGTATACAATGTTTGATTAAATGCTTGTTTTGACCTAATATTAAATTTATGGCCAATAAGGTGTTGGCACTGATAACGATAACATATTGGTTTTGGGCGCCACTAATATTCCGTGGGTTTTGGACGCAGCCATCAGAAGAAGATTCGAAAAACGTATATATATCCCACTGCCTGAAGAACACGGAAGGGTTAAGATTATTAAAATAAATATTGGAGACACTCCCAACTCTTTAACCGAAGATGACATTAAACAGTTGGCCAAACAAACGGATCGCTTTTCAGGCGCCGATATATCAGTTCTGATACGGGACGCACTTATGCAACCCGTCCGGAAAGTTCAAAACGCCACACATTTTAAAAGAGTTTGTTTTCCTCCAATTCTCTTTGTTGTCTTAATATTTCTGTTGATTCACAAATTTATTGCTTTTCTTGTATTTCAGGTGAAAGGCCCTTTACGTGATGACCCGTCAGTCATTGTCAATGACTTATTAACTCCTTGTTCTCCGGGAGAAAAGGGTGCGATCGAGATGTCATGGGTTGATGTGCCCGGAGATAAACTGTTAGAGCCTGTCGTTTCTATGAGTGATATGTTGTTATCTTTGGCCAACGCCAAGCCTACTGTCAATGAGGGAGACTTGAAAAAGTTGAAGTCTTTTATGGATGACTTTGGTCAAGAAGGATAACTATCATATAATTTATATTTTAAGACAATTCTATCACTTGTATTGTTTGAACAAAGGCTTTATTCAATGAAATTATTGAATTAATGTAATAAAACTGCTATTACTATATTTTAGTATCTTTTTTTGGATTTAATTAATTGCTTCAATTCACTAAAATATTTTAATTGTTATCAATGTTTTCCCAATCAATTGTATAATAAAAACTTTTTATTATGACACTTATTGAAAACCATTCAATTAAAATTAGATTTTGTTGTGCGAAAAAGGCTCTAAAGTTGCGCTAAACTTTTTAGATCCACTCTTTCTAACAAATTAATTAAATCTCACTATAAATTCGTGTCTTTCAACACGAGGCAGAGCTTTTGAGAGCAAAAAAAAAGTCATTGCTTTAGCTTTCAATTAGTTGAATATGTATTATATTTATGTAATAGATATTTATATACATGTAATAGATATTTATATACAATATGTTAGAGTACAGTAGAGGTACAGTATGTTTCACTATTATGTATATGTTATAACTTAATCTCATTAGACTTGTAACTAATGATAAGATATTCGATTTGATGACTTAACCCATATCTGTTTATAATTAGAAGTTTGTGTCTGTTTACAAATATAATTAAAAGTCGAAACCAAACTAATCAAACATTTAATTAAAATAAGGGTTCGTATTATTTTTGTCGTCATTTCTCAAAAGTTTCTTTACTTTTAAAGACTCAATATATATAAAACTTGAGCATTAAATACGTTTAGTTTAAAATGAGAGAGAGGTCAGTGCTTCCAAACGTTATATTTTGTATAATATTCAAAGCAAGTCTGGCAATGGGGGGAAGGGGTTCACGAAAGTGTTATTTGAGGTCAAACATAATTACTGGACGTAAAGACTGTTTCTATTAAATACATGTAAACACAAATTCGCGGCAATTTTTTACCAGTTATTTAATGCATGCGTTACAGCAATTATAACATTTTGCATCACTTTTTATCCATTTTTTTTTTGTTTTTTCCATTTTGACTGCAATTTAGATGTAAGTAATGTTTTATTATTTATTAAATGTTTTGTAAAATAATGCATTTCGTGATTAATTACTGATAAGCGCTTTGGTCTGAGCCATGAGTTAAATGTCTCATAACTTTTGATATTTATATTGATATAAAAACAAACTATACTTCAGTACTATTATTATCAATATGTTTGACTTGAGTTTTGTTTTTAACTTATTTTAAGTGTTAATCATTTGAGACCTATTTTCAATTGACGTCTGTTTCTAATGTCGTTTCTTTTCATTTCTGAAGTAATAATAATTTTTATTAATTACCAATTCATTTAATACTAAATTAATTAATTATTTTTAATTAAAAAAAGTTTTAATCATAAGTTTTTACGTATTGAAGGTCTTATTGATTGTGATTTAAATGTCGTAATAATGGCTCAAATGGACGAAGAGTTGGACTTTGATGACTATGACGAGAAAGATGTCAATTGTCTGTTGGGTTACGAAGAAGATAAAGATAAAGAAGAAGACAATTATGAAGAAAAGGCAGAAGAGTTTGCAAATGAATTGAGTAGTAATGAGGTGTCTGTTAATCTTCAAAAGAGTCCTAATAATGAGCTCAACCATGAAGTGAGCCCTCGAAGAGAGAGTCCAATGCCTGACTTGAATCAAGTCGAAGAATTTTGTTATTATAGTGAAGACAATGAAACGAATAGTTGTGAAGACAAAGAGCAGCAGATCTGTGTTGAAGAGCACAACAATAGCCCCAAAACTGATGTTAAAGCAGTTGATGACAGAGATGACAACATTCCTGATGACAGAGATGACAACATTCCTGATGACAGTCGTTCTAATGAGAACTGGGATTCAACTCAAGAGTGTGTCGTAAATACTTTGGATAACTTGGAACAGTTTTTGTCTCTTTACGAATCTGAGCCAAAAACAGTGCAGAAAATTGATTCAAAAACTACACCAAAAACTTTTCCCAAAACTGATCCGAACACTGATTCAAAAACTGGTTCAAAAGTAGTTTCAAAGACAGATTCAATGACTTCTACAAAATCTGTTCCGAAAACTGACTCAAAATTGGTTTCAAAAACTGATTCATCGACTGTACCGAAAAGTGATTCTAAATCTGATCCCAAAACTGACTCAAAAACAGTTTCAAAGACGAATTCAATGTCTTCTACAAAATCTGTTCCGAAAGCTGATGCAAAAGTGGTTTCAAAAACTGATTCAATGACTGCACTTAAAAATGATTCAAAATCTGTTCCGAAGACTGACTCTAAAGTGGTTTCAAAGACAGATTCAATAACTTCTACGAAATCTCTTCCGAAAACTGATGCAAAAGTGGTTTCAAAAACTGATTCATTGACTGCACCGAAAAGTGATTCTAAATCTGTTTCCAAAACTGACTCAAAAGTGGTTTCAAAAACTGATTCAATAACTACACCGAAATGTGATTCAAAAACTAGTTCGACAGCTATTCCTAAAATAAATTCATTAACTTTAAAAAGTGTTCCGAAAACTGATACAAAAATAGATTCAATAACTACTAAAATTGTTTCGACAACAGTTACAAAAATAAATTCAATGACAGCTTCGATAACAGATTCTGAATCGAGAATTGATCGGACGGCGACGGCGACGGCGACTGCGACCGCGACAGCTGTACCCACAACTACGACGAGCTTGTCGGGCACTTTAATGACTCCTAATCGAAAAACATTAGATTTGGACACTAAATACTTCAATGGTCTCAGAAACTATTTGACGGATGGAACTATATTTGGGTTCAATGAAGAAGACTTTATAAAAGACGCCAAATCTTTTAAAGTAAGTCAATATTAATATTCCTTTAATTAAGGTTTTATTTAATATTATTTAATATTTAGCTAAAAGACGGAAAATTATACTTTAATAATAAGTTAGTCATTGAAACGGGAGAAGAACAGAACAAGATTGCAGTCGCACAGCATATAAATGCAAACGGAAAGAGCAAACACAGAGGTGTGTCCGCAACTGTTAAATCAATTTCAAGTAAATATTGGTGGGGAACCATCCTCTTCGATGTCAAGGCTGTTATAGATAACTGTCGGGTTTGTAACCCAAAAGAGTTTGATATCTTCTCATTTCAGTTGTGGAAGTTTATAGAAGTGGGAGTTATTAAAGATTTCATTATTGTTCGAGATTTAAACCAAAATTCTTCCATTTTCAACTGCGCCTTTTTAGAGGTTTTGGACGCAACCAATCTGTCTCAACATCTGATTAGTTTATTTCATAAATATGGCATTCCTTCTGCTATTCGTCTTGTTTTGGATAACGAATCACAGCTCACATTTTCTCAAGAGTTCATTGAATGCCTTAAAGTCAAATTACTTGAATTCATAGAAGACGTCAAACTAATCACAAATATTAAAAATGATAACAAGTCGATGATTTCACTACAAATGGTTGACATTATTTTAAAAATGGGCGAACAAAATACCCCTAAAGACGACGTGGAATTGCTTACAAGATATCCTGAAATCGTAGAAAGCAATGAAATCAATAATTTATTTGTGTTTTGTTGTGAGAATTGGTTAATTAGAGAAAGTCTTCTTCAGAGCATCGCTTCGGACATAAATAATTTCATCACTAATTTCAAAGATTGGAAAAGTAAACCCTCGTCTCTCACCTTATATTTTCAAATGAATGGCATTAATACTAAGGCTAATGAAGTGGAAGACGATCCTAAACAGGACTCAACACTATCTTCTAATAATAAAAGAAACACGAGTTGGAAAGAAGTTGAAAGACTTCAGACGGATCTTAAAACCTCTTCAGGTAATAAACGTGTGAAAAAGTCTACACTAGAGAGAGAAGACTGGAAAAGAGATTTTATATTATCAGATGACTCTTCTGACGATGAAGTCTCTACTGTTGACACATCAAAGCATTCAATTTCTTCAGACAGAAAAAGACACACAAATAGTTTTCAGAAAAGAGAAACAGAAAAGAGTGCAAAAGATTTAAATATTGAAATAATTAATATTGAAGATTCATCTAATTCTCAAACAGCTTTTTCATTGAATTCAGAGACAAATTTCTCACTGGATTCGCAAATGTCTGCAATTTCAGAATCTGCAGCAAAACCTGAAAGTAAACAAGATTTTAATGGTATTTGTAAGGCGTGTAAAGTTGTTCTGATTAAACCTTCTTTTGAATACTTGGAAAATGCAATAAACGGTAGAATTAACTTCGGAGAAAAGACAGTCATCTCTTTAAGTGAAGAATCAGATGAAGAAACAGAGGAGGAAACTGAAGAAATGCACAAAACTTTTCCAAAACGTAAAACAAGACAATTGTCTAATAATGTAGAGTCAGATGAAACACCTAATAAGAGGCCAAAACGCACAGACAGTGGACTTTCAACCACTCAGAGCCAGGAATCAGTTTATGAAACGCCTAATAAGAGGCCAAAGCGTAAAGACAGCAAGCTTTCAATGAGTCAGAGTCAGGAATCAGTTGATAAAATGCGTAGCACTCGTCCCAAACGGAAAGCGAGTCAACTCTCTATTAGTCAAGAATCAAATGAATCCAAAAAGAAGACAAAAAAAAGAAATACACTTCAACTCAGTGAAGATGAAAGTAATTCAGATGAAGAAGAAGACCAAGAAATTAATGATAATTCTGCTCAAAGTAATGAACAATTACCATCAGTAGAAGTGTTTAATTGTCAGTATTGTAGTTATACTTCTAATGATAGGAAGATGTTAGTGATGCACTCCGCCACTCATAGGAACAAAGAGAGGTTTTTCTGTAACATTTGTTGTACTGTTTTCTTCAATAGCGACAAATTAAAGTCTCATAAAGAAGAAGAACATCCGCCGGAAATAAAAAATGCTGTTTTGTATGGGTGTCAAGAATGCAAAGATCTAACCTTTTACAGCATTCAAGAAATTGATCAACATTTGCAAACACACATCGAACACATCGATTACTTAAAGCAACCAAAATATAGGTGTAATATTTGCAAGAAATTCACTGCTGGTGATCAACAAATTCTGTTCACTCATTTACAAATTCATCGCCTCTTCAAGTGTGCGTTCGACTGTTCATATCTCGCATCAAATTTCAATGATCTCGAAAGGTTTGTTAGAAATTAAGTTTTAATTTCTATTATAAATAATAATGTTTTTCTTGACAGACACGCGAAATCATCTCATTCTCGTTTCGGTAAACATTTCAAATGTAAATATTGTGATTACGATTCCGCATGTTTTGGGTCTTTGATCGCACACAAGAAACAAATTCATGCAATCGATTGGAGTAATGATAGAGATAAGTGTTGTTTATGTGATAGCACTTTCAATTACGACGCTTCAAATGCCATTTTAGAACATTTAACCACTCATTGCAGCGATGATTTCCGATATTTTCAGTGCAAAAGTTTTGGGTGCCTTAAAAAGTTAGTCAACTTTTTCTATTCACTTATTTAACTTTTTAATCATTTAATTTATTTTATTATAGATGTAAAAAATTTGATCAAATAAAAGGCCATTGCATTACATATCACGGCTCTGACAATACATTAGATTTTATTGCAAATCTCGACGAATTGTTTAAAGATTTGATAAATCAGGTTAAAGAACGTAACGAACATCGGAACAGAAAACAGTCGACTGTCATTGAGACGGAGAATGCAGTGCAGGGTCTTATGGAAGAAGAATTTTTATATGACGATCAAATAGGTTCTTATTTTTAAATAAGTAATTCATGTCTAATACATAAACTCAATTGTAATTAGAAGACAACGGGTGTGTCCCTAACGATGCTCTCGCGAGTGCTTTAAAAATAGCATTTAATGACGAGGACGAAGCGCCCACTTTGAGTATTCCAGAGAACTCTTTAACCGAATTCGCTTTTATGGAAGAAAGAAAAGACGGAACTTGGAGTCTAATGAGTGGTTAGTTATACTCTATATTATATTTAATTGCTTTAATTGATTCAATCTTTTAGACGAGAGTATTGACCCTTAATTGCAGTGAATGTTTAATTCTCTAACAAATTGGAAACTAATTATGTTTACAATCAATCGCTTAAAAGATATTTATTCACAAAACACTTTTTTAGTCTAAAAATTTTGTTTCTTTTTTTGTTCTGACATTTATTTTATTAATGATTAAGAATTTTTCTTAAGTGATCACAAAAACCAAATGAAACAAATTTATATGAATTGTTATATTTAATAAATATAATAAAAGTCATTTTGATAAAAGTCCTTCAATTACTTTAACAATCATTGAATTATTCGTTCGTGAAATAGACTTGAATTCTTCGGGAGTAGATTTCAATAATTTAAGTAATAATTGAAACTGTTCTCCAGGAGATAATCCCAAGTCATCCAAAACATCGCATAAATAGCTTATATCTGTGATGAGCTGTTGTTTTGCAAAGAAAGTCAATTTCTTCAACTTAACGATTCTATTAATATACGCCTCAATGGTTCTCTGCGTAATGCAATCCAATAGATATTCGGCTGCATTGCTATCACTACTGTTTACTTCGCAGTTATAGTTCTTAATGATTTCGCAATATTTTAAGCCAACCTTAAAGGCTATGTTCTCTTGCAATACAAATGGTTCCAAATGTTGTGGAATTGTGAGCAGGTATTGACCGATTTGAGTGATGTATTCCTGAGGAGAGAGACTGAAGGGATGCACGTCTTCCTCCTCACAGCTTAAGCTGTTTTCTTGAAACGAAGCCGAAACCAATTTGGAGACATCATTGAGATGACTCTCTATATAATTGAGAGCTATGTCCATAACAACAGAGGCTGTCAACGAACAAATGTTTTTGCACTCAATCAAAATTGACTCGAGAAGTATTGTCGGACTTTGATTTTGAATCAAACTATTGATCAAATTTGTTAACTCTCTTTTCTTGTATGGATTGAGCATTAATTCGTTGAAACGATTGAATGGACTGATACTGTCTGAAGAAAGCGGCGATACTTTCTTTGAGATGTCCACTAAACTGGTGTACAATTGTTGTTGAAAGAGCTCTATCTGTACTACTAATTCACCGCTTGCTTGCAATGTAAATAACGACAGTTGAAAGAGAGACCAGTCAGGAATTGATGATTTATTCTCAATAGCATTTGATTTGACTCTTATGTCATCGATCATGCATTTGAAATGTTGTAAATAATCATTGAAATAGTTTTCCAAAACTGGTAAAAGACTCGGTATCGCAACCGATTGAGTGAACTGATGGCAACGCTTCTCACTATCTCTGGCATAAGAAAAGGCTTTACTGAGAGACTCACTCGGCTGTGAAATAGCTTTTATGTTTTCCAAATCACTCATAAGCGTCTGTTTTTCTAATTCTGTGTAATTATCCATTATTTGACAATAAGGCGAATACAAGACCTGCGCTAACAGTTGAACGTTAGGTTTTTTTAGACATTTTGTATTAACCGAAGGATTCGATGTGAGACTCAATTCGATGCTTTTGGCGAAACGATAAGTGAATTGTTTCATCTCTATTACAAACTTAACACTTTCTCGCGGATTATTTTTCTTATCAATGAATTCGTTTATGCAATACGTAATACTGGGGTCAAGTGATGAAAACACGTCCACAAATATATCGCATAGGGTTTCGACAGTCGACTCAAAATCATTGGGGAAAATCACCTGAAGGCAGAAATTGATCTGTGAGTGCCATAAAGACAAGAGCAAGTCATAGATGCCGTTCAGCCAATCCATTATGTTTTCTTCGGCGTCTAATTTTATAATTCGCGTCCATTCAGACAGCACTTGATTTTTGATGCACTTATGGTAATAACTTTTCAATTGAGCCATTCTTTTGATGTCTTTGAATAGTTTGACGTAAAAGTGCGCCGAATCTAATGTCTGCGCCGTAAACACACTCATAATCGACTGTTCGAGCATTGATTCCAATCGGTCTTTGAGTTGTTCGAGATGTTGCACTCTTTGCTCATAATCTGAGACATCGATTAAAATTTCTAAACAGTTTTGCATTCCAATCAATTTGTTTGCGATGGCACTGATGTCTCCGTGAACAAACACTTCTTCCACGTCACTCGAAAGTGTGGTCCAATTGTCCGCTTCTTGTAATGCCTGAGACGTCTCTTGCATTCGTTTCTTAACGATATCGATATTTATGAGAGTTTGCATTGATTTTGAAGATTCGCTTTCCATTTGACTCAACTTTTGCTTTATTGTCTGCATTTGTTCCCTTAAAACACACGAATCCTGAGAAAGAGATTCCGTTTCTCTCATCACTTTCGGTAAGTTATGTATCATTTGTTGTGCCGTTTCTTCCAATGAATTGTTCACTTCTTGCACTAATAGTTGTAATTTGAAGACTATATTCGTTGCAATCGTTTCTTTGTTAGCGTTGGAGTCAATGCCGGAAAAGGCGTTATTTATCCATTTGTTTGAATCAAAGTTATTGTCAGAAAATGCCATCAAATCCTGTTCTCAATCAATACATACAGTCATTATTTGAAACATAATTTATACAAATTTTTATTAATTCTTACGATTTTATCCATTTTTATGATTTTTATGTGTGAGCCGGTGTTGAGACAAATCATCAAATATTTGTAAACAAGAGTCACATGACTTTCACATGACATATAGTGTGACCTCACTTAAAGGTCAAACGTTTGTTACTTTAAAATATATTTAAATGGAATTAATTATACGATAAAAAGTAATTAATTTGTGTCATTCATTCAAATAATTGAAAGTTTGGCCAAAATTAGGTTATAATAGTGGACAAAATCGGAATTGTATGAGAAGATGAGAAAAGAAGCAATTCTTGGGAAAGTAGTGATCGGTTTGTCATAAATGTCAACAAATAAACGAAAATAAAGTTAACTATAATTGCAATTTGTCTGACAGGCGGCGGAACTGGTTTTATTGGAAGTGCTTTGGCTCGCACTCTAAAAGATATCGGATCTGATGTATGGGTGGTCTCAAGAATGCCCGGAAGTCAACACATATCATGGGTTTGAACCTATCATTTAGTATTGATTTGTATGCACTCACACACAGGCGTCCAATAAGTCTCGAAACACAAAACTGTTTCAATTGATTGCATACAAGATGTGACTGTTCTAAAGCAGACACCGCTATAATATTTACCTTACATTGCAAATCAGTTCGTATAAGAACTTGTTGGACACCCTGTGCAGTATTGGTCACATTTTTGTGGATTTTTAATTATAATATACTTTCGGTTTTTGTAAATTGAGTTTTTTCTGTAAAATAAAACAGAAATAGCAGTGATTTCTATATTCAGCAGATTTGCGGTTATGTCTGTCCTCAACACAAGCTATTTAGCAGTGAATGTCTTCTTTTATTTGATTATTAAAACTCTTAAGTTTAACAGTAAATAAGTTTATATAAGGATTTAATCAATACATAGTTGTGTTCATAATGTGCTCAAAAATAAATAAAATAAGTGTACGGGTAATAGAAATCAATTATTGGAATCCCTGTCAGGCATTAATTTAGACGTTATGTCAGACATAAGATTATCCCAATTCCATGTGATGTCTTCTTCTTTGACTTGACTTTCTGGGAGACAAAAGTTAGTCAATTGTGTTAAGTCTATGCCATCGAGTGATGTAAACGCGGAATTTTTGAGCAAATTCTTATCCAAATCTTGAAAATTGATCAGTTGATTCACCGGAACATTAGGTGCTTGCGCTGTCTGTTGTATGAGCTCCTGATCGCTTACTTCTTCGAGATCAGGAATCATTGGTATGACATCGTTCTCAGAGTTATCAAATTTTTGTTTATTAGATTTGCTCAAGTTATCCAAGTTTTGCAAGTGCTTTATGTTCTCACTGGTCTCGTCAGCCCAAGTGGCCAAACGTCGTGGTCTTGAGGAAGGCTATCATTTCATTTGATTTTTAAACAGTTCATTCAATTTGAGTATAAATAATACGAAACATTGAAAAATTTAGTTTTTAGATAACTTTTGACACTTTTAACAATTTCCTGCTCAACACCTAACTATTTATAATGGCTCTAAAGTTTCATTTCTAGCTCTAAGTCATCTAAAAACTCAATCTTTCAAATACATTAATATATAATATAGTAGTAGACAATCTTTGGGACACTTATATCCCTAATAGTACCGGAGGAACAGGAGACGATCCTATTATGTCTGCAAAAGGACTCGAATCTTGTATAGGAATTGCATTTCCATTAACTTGTTGGTTAACCTGAGAAATTCTTCTCCTCCCTGAAGTTGATTCAGATGACTCAATGTCGAGTTGCATCGAATCGCTGTCCATTTCGAAGAGCTTTAACATAATGTTTTTATAAAAAGAAATTGCGTAACCATAGAGACTATTGAGATCTGTTATAATAGCATATAATCGTTTTATGTTCTTGTAGTTCAAGTAGTGTTGACAAAAAGGCTAAAAAGCTAAAAATCTTGTTTAACCTTTGACCTTTTAGCTTTTAGCTCAAGTCAGGTGAAAATTTTTAGCCTTTTAGCCCTTTTAAAACTCTAGCTTTAGCCGCGGCTAAAGGCTAACGAAATCATATCCAGTGTTAAAGTTTTGCTCTATTTCTGTGACTATGAGAAAAGTGATAAAAAGATATCAATTAGAAGTTATGCTGTCCTATACAGTATTTGCGTGAATAGCATTCCAATTGAATCTTTACTGTCGAGCTTTTAAACAATTTATCAAAAAAGTTGAAAAACTAATGCAACGATTAACTGATTTATTCAATTATAGTCAGAATTAAACTCTCAGGGCCTGCCGGAGAGGACAACAGCTGTGATAAACGTTTCGGGTCAGAATGTTTTAGATCCGAAGCGTCGGTGGACTCCAGGCTTCAAACAGAATGTAATCGCTAGTCGTGTGGAAACAACTCAATCCCTCGCCCGCGCCATTCAAAATATGAAAACTCCTCCCAAAGTATTTATCACAATATCAGGCGTTGGCTTTTATAAGCCAAGTCTTACTCAAGAATACACCGAAGAGAGCCAAGGCGGTGATCATGACTTCATGTCTCAATTGTGCAGAGATTGGGAAAACGCTTCTAAACTCCCACCAGAACTAGGCGTTCGAAATGTGGTCATTAGATCGGGTATTGTTTTAGGACGATATGGAGGTCTCAAACCATTTATTTACATTTTTGAATTTGAATTAAATTATGGTTTTGTTTAATGCCTATAAAGGTATTGTCGCACAAATAACTTATCCCTTTTATCTCGGACTCGGCGGTCCTATTGGTGATGGCAAACAATTCATGCCATGGATTCATATCGACGATATGGTGGGGCTCTTCATGTTTGCAATAGAAGAAAATCATGTGACAGGCGTTTTGAATGGCGTGTCTCCGGATATCATAACTAACTATCAATTCACAAAAGCTGTTGGGAAAGCGATGTGGAGGCCAACAGTCATACCATTACCTGTTTTTGCATTAAAGTTTGCTTTCGGTCCGGAAAGAGCTATAATGATGACAGAGGGACAGAAAGTGATCCCTAAGAGAACTTTAGAATTAGGCTTTAAATATCTTTATCCTGATATTCTCAGCGCCGCTAAAGATGTATTTTAGTCAATAAATTAGTTTTGAATTTTCACTTATTTGTTTTTATTTAAATAATAAAATCCCATTTCCAACTGATAACTAAAATACCCAATAATATGAACAAACAATGTCAATAATTAGTGTATATATACCTGTACTGTACATAAATATATTAAAGTCTAAAATTAATTAAAACTGAACGCAGACTTTTCTTCATTTACATATATATTTAATTTCTCGATAACTTAGTTTATTTTTATAATAAAATATTAAATTGATTCGTAATAACTTTTTTGAAACTAATCGATTTCTTAAATTAAAATGTTCTCGAGTTGAAAGTCATGATACAATTTGAATGCATTTTATTTTCCAATAATAACAGTTATCTCAGACACAGATGACTCGAAACTTTCGAGTATTCTTTCGAAAGTATGTTTTCATTTAATTACCTAATAGTCTAAATGTCAGCGTCTATTAATTGATTCTATTGCCAGGTCGTGACCGGAAAATTATTGACATCTGACTGTTCGGTTACATTATTTCCATTAATTGTATAAGAGATGCGAAGTCTCATCTTTAGTGGATTCTAAAAGATATATCACAATTGGTTTTAGTCTTTCCTTAATTGAAGCTATAATTCAAATGAATGCATACCTTATTAGGGTTGATAACTTTGATCAGTTGGTTGACAGCTCCGCTACTATTAGGGGGAATCATATTACTCGAGGGCGGCATTAATTGCAATTGGAATGTCTGTGAATACAAATGAAAAATAGACATTTGTAATAATAAGTTAACAGTTAAGCTAATGGTTTGCCATACCTTAGGAACGGCTGCTTGGAATAGAAAGTCATCCATTGGAGATGATGTAGAATTGATTGCAGTCAATGATATGAGAGTTAATACGGGATTGTCTGAAGGCTTCTCAAAACTGAATTCAAGTTTTAATCCATTCTTGTCAAATGCAACGATAGGTGGGATTGAATTAATTACTTGTTGTTTAGGCGTTACTTCATTCAGAAATCCATCGAATAAGTTATTTGTTTGCTTTTCAACTAAAGTATTATCAAAAATATTGCTCGAATAGTGTTGTGGCGTATTATTAGATGAATTTAAATTGATTTCTCCCAACAAATCCAATACATTATTAACAGTTGAATTAGAGATATTAATTGGTTTGACGCCATCCACTACTTTGTTGGGAGACATCGACACGTCTAACAGGTCTAAAAGTGCTGCACTACTAGTTTGTTGATTCGCTTTGATTTCATTTTTGAAAACTGATACATCATTATTATCATTAATTTCTTCATCAGTCGCCTCACCGTTTTGAATGCCATTACGTTTCTCTGCTCTTCCAGGCATTGGAGGCATTCTTTCGAGAACACTGGGTCTCAACTGATTGTATTTAGAAAAAAGAGCTGTAAACTCAACAGCCCTTTGCTGTAATTCGACGCTATGGTCACAGGCATAGACGTCGATCACTTTTTTGACGCGCGCAGCACTACTGGGAAATCTGACACTCAATTTAATTAGTGCTGAGATTGTATATTCTTTAGTCACTAAAGTCATTAAATTACTGTTAAGTATTTGTTCACATTTATCGATAATTGCGTCTTCATTTATATCTAAAGGTTCTATTTGTTCAGAATTGTTTGGATCCATGTCTGCCACTGGAGTCTGTAGCAAATCGGCGAACTCTCCCAACGCCCACATCGCCACCTGAATCATGGGTTGTTTCGACTCGAGATCTCCATTCAATTGTTTCCACAACTCTTGGACGGCATAATTATGGAGTGAATTTGTATCTGATATCAATTCAATCAGACTTCCGACCACATCATCGCGAACATAGTTTCCTGTCTATTAGTAATAATTTCAATTCAAAAGGTTTGCAAATTAGTTGAGAGAAAGTTATTTCATGTAAATGAGCAAAAATTTTAATATAAAAATTAATATTTGTTAATATGCAATACCGTCGTAAGAATTTTAATGACAGTGTCGATGTGCCACTTGTGTCCGGGAGCGTACTTCTCAGCAGAAATGCATAGATTTGAGGAACAGATGGATTTGAATTCAGGATCTGCTTTCTCCAGAAATTGTATCAACTCTTTAGACATTGTTCTTATATTATTCGTATTAATCAAAGCAAAACACAATTCCATTGCTTTTTTTCTAATAGAAATGTCAGGATCTTTAAGACATTCAACAATTGTAGTTCTGTGACGTTGTACTGCATTATAGTCTGCTTGAACTGTCTTAAGTAAAGTCGTGAGCGCAACATAACGAATGTTTTTGTCAGTATTGAGAAGAAATCTGCCCAATATATTAACTCCTAATACCCTTAAACCTCCTTCTGATTTGATTTCCATAATTGAAATGACTGTTTCATACAGTATAGCATTGCCTACATTTTTACTGCTCTCAGTATTAGTTGCGACCTATAATACACCATCAATTAATACCGACATAACTTATTGATTTGAAATAATTAATTGAATTGAAACCTGTGCTAAAATATCATTCATTGTTTCACTCGATTCCGCGTCATTTCTTCCCAATAGTCTTAAAAGTCGTAAAATTTTGATTTGAAGAAATGGATCGCTAACACCGCACACGTCATGTTCAGGTGAATATCCGGCCATTATCAGGTTCTTCAAAATCCTCACCAGATTTGGTACCATCTAAAAGATGACCAATTTATGAATCATTTAATTGACACAAATAATAGTAAAAAAGAGCCTTAAGTGCATGCAATCAGGAAAATGACAGAACAATCAATACCTCATTAAACTGAACAAAAATCCATTTAATAGCGAAGCGTTGCATTAGAGTAACAATACGTTAAGCATTTTCACAATAATTGGGTTAATTTTCATGACATCAAAATAAAGTTAAGCGAAAATAGCGGTATTATATAAATACATACCTTTTTAAAGTAAGTTAAAGTCTCAGAATTTTGTTCACACATTTCGGTTATAAGAATAATACCAGTTATAAGGCATCCTTTGAGACACAAATTTTTATATTAATTTAAATCAATTAAATATAAAGAAAGCCTCTGTTATGATATGGTGTACTCCAAAACTGAATCATACCGTGATTTTTCTCAGTGATCAGACTCCTGGCCGCCGGCAAATACATTTCCATGAGTTCGGGCACTTTTCTGACAATTCTGGCCGCACATAAGGCCGCCTTCTTTTTGATATAGGTATTTGAAGATTTCATGAGTCTCTCTATCTCTCCGGCGAGATCTCGACTCATCTCTAGTGAGCAAATGGCACCCAAACAACAAAGCGCTAATCCAACCACAAACTGGGTTTGACTGTTTAGATCGCTGTCATTTCAAACAATTTTAATATTATTTAATATTTTAATGATTCAGAAAATTAACTTTTATCAGAACTGACTTTTTAAGCGAATTAGTAATAAGCAAATGAACATCTTGTCTCTCATCTAACAAAAGCATTGCTCCTAAATATCCGATCCGTTTGTCTGTATATCGCGGGGAAGCTATCAGTTTCAGACATTCGAGCTGTGAATGAGAATTAATTAATTGTGTTAATTGTGTTAATCATTGTATTGGTGGTGATATACCTGTCCGAAGTGCGCCGGATATCCTAACATATGAATGTACAGCAGTTTCGCGACATTACGACATCGCCAGACATTGTCCTCTTCGCGAAATGTTGACCTAATATAAGCACATTCTTTCTGCACAACAGACCTCTCGTCGGCTGCAGTCCGTGCGGCGCGGATTTGACGGATCAGATCTCGCAAACGCATCGGTGTCGGCATTGCATTTGTGAACCTGTCATTACATTCAATTCATATTACATTTTATTCATTTATTATTATTATAAATAATTATTTCCATTTCTAATTAATTAATTCAAATACTAATCAATCACTCATTTGTTAAATAGATATAAAAATGTAAACAATTATTACAATTGTTTTCAATTATTTGTAAAAAACCTGCGGCCTATAGATACTGTTTATATTGTGATGTATGGGGGCACTGTAGGCATCTGGCTGCAGCCAACATCCGGTGCAGAAAAAGACAAGATATCCAGTGCCATTGAAGAGCTTACAGCGGCCGGTGATACTCCCGGCGAGTCCGCTATACGTGCAGCCTATAAGCTGGCAGAAAGCACCTTTATAAAAGGCGGCAACAACAGGGTGATACTTGCCACTGATGGCGATTTTAATGTAGGTGAAACAACTGAGAAGGCATTGGATGAGCTGATCACCAAAGAGCGCCAAACGGGCGTTTACCTTACCTGCCTTGGCGTAGGCATGGGCAATTTTAAAGATTCAAAATTGCAAACACTTGCAAAAAAAGGCAATGGCAATTATGCTTATATAGATGATATAATGGAAGCAGAAAAAGTATTGGTTAAAGAACTTACGCAAACATTTTATTCTGTTGCTGATAATGTTTTTATGAATGTGCAGTTCGATCCGGCCATGGTAAAAGAATACAGGCTGATCGGATTTGATAACCGCAAAGATGCCATACAGGATGCATCCAGCGACCTGGAGGGAGGAGAAATAGGAAGTGGAAATACTACACTGGCTGTTTTTGAAATAATCCCAACAGAGCAAAATGCCCTTTCAAAAATAAATAAAGACCAGGCTAATATTGCAGAAATAAATATGCGCTACACCTGTAATGATTCCGCAACAAAAAAATTATTATTTTCTGTGCCGCAAAATTATCAGCCGCTTGATAGTGTTGACAGAGAATTAAAATTTGCAACGGCAGTTACTATGTTTGGTCTGAAAATAAAGCAATCAAAGTATTCAGATAAAATAGATTGGCCACTTATCAGATCCATTGCCAATGCCGCCACAGATCCCCAAGATCATCTGCAGCAGGAATTTTTGCAGCAGGTCACAAA
>JAUJYT010000414.1:0-19534 GCA_033996565.1 Nanhermannia nana
AGATCTTAAATAGCATATTAGGCTTTTTATATATAAATCTCATTTAAATTCTTTATATAAATAGAATATAGATTTATATGAATGAAATTCTTCATTAAATGGAAAATCAAACTTAGAATTCACAAAAAATTGCTTTAACTTCAAAACTTGACTTAATTTGATATAATTTCACAATAGAGTAATAATTTCCTCAATTTAATGATATAACTTGACTTTTATAATGAATAATACATAAATCTATACCCATCTCATGCATGAAAATCTCCTGTATTTATAAATATCAAAAAATGAAAAGTCAGGTTGAGTTCAGAATAAATAAAGCTGTCCTTCACTAACAAATTTGTTTTTGTGCCTAAAATGCAAATAAAATAATTAAATAAAAACATTTCACTATATAAGCTAAAATAGCTCAACAGTTTAGAAATAGAGCTAAATCTCGTTATTCAATTGTATTTGGCATAAAGTGGATAATTTGCGAATAAAAAATCAATAAATTGTTGCTTTGAAATACAGCTCAGACAGCGATAAATTTATGTAATAAGTATTTATTATATGTCTTTATTATATGTCTTTAATATATATCTTAAAATAGTTGGAATCAGTTATTGATAGCATTATTGAAAACACTTGAGAGTTCAGTCTTTTAAGTATTCCTCAATTAAAGCCAACTCTTGATAAGATACGGGTGTTTATCAATACTATATATGTTCTTATAGGATATAATGAATTATTATTAAAAATCATTTTAGTTTTCAGATTTGATATAAAATTCAATAACAATAAAAAATACACTATAATAACAATCAATTATATTAAAGATAAGAGCTTTAATTAAACCAATTCGTAATTAATTGGTTAGCATTGCGTTTCTGTGCTTAAGTGTTTGGATAATTGAATGGAATATTAAATAAGTTTATGTTTAGTCTCTGTTTATCCGAAACAAACTTCAATTGTTAGGATTGTTAAACAATTTTTCATTTCTAACATATGTATTGAATCTACCATTTTATTATATTTTGTGAGTTATGCCAAACCAAACCAATCTAAATATAAGACAATTTCATCAAATACTGTATACTAAACAATTCAATATCACCTCAGGATATATAGAATTCAAGAATTGATTAAATATGTCTTCAAAAGCAGATTAAATATAAAAATATGAATAGAAACTGCATTTAGAGCACAATTATTGTGTTAA
Organism: Nanhermannia nana; assembly: GCA_033996565.1. Taxonomy (NCBI): domain Eukaryota; kingdom Metazoa; phylum Arthropoda; class Arachnida; order Sarcoptiformes; family Nanhermanniidae; genus Nanhermannia; species Nanhermannia nana. The sequence goes on from JAUJYT010000414.1 coordinate 1,202, forward strand.
ATAAAAGAAAACTTATATTGTTCTAAATATAGTGTTGAAACACTAATTAATTCTATTTTAATTCTGATATATTTGCAAAGTCAAAGTCATATCTAAGCTCTGATTTATGACTTGTTTTTATTTTACTCCGAATACAGAAGTATTCTTAAACTTGAAGTTTATTATTGAGTACTAGTATTATACATGATATAGAAATGAGGTATAAATAGTTAGGCAGTAATTATCAATCAAAACAACGTACTTAAGTGCATAAGAGTTTCACTAACTTTATAAAAGCATATAATACTAGCGCTGGTAATACTTGTTCTGATTGTCTCAACACTGAGTCATACTATACTTGTATTACATAAAAAAGAAGTTTCTCTACGTTTATAAGTAACTATAGTTTGATAGCTTTGAAAGAATTTATGCTTGAGTTGAGCCAACACTGACTCAAGACTGAGCCAAGACTGGAGACATGCAGACTATTGTGAGACTCAAACAACATAATAGATTCATATCTTTATAAATAAGTTAATTATAAGTTATTGTATTTGTAGTACACATGCATTCATATTAGATATTGTTTGAGAATAGCTTTACATTATATTAGACGTCAATTCATTCAATACTAACACTCGCTTATTATCATTAATAACACTATTATTACATATAATATGAATCTGAAAATAATAGTTAACCCTTATATTCAAATCTAATCAATTGAATGAGATTTGGCTCTAATGTAGTCAACGACACAGTGTTTGCATTGAATTAAATACATAATTGACAGACAATTACCATAACTATAGTTTACAAGACTTTGAAACCTTGCCTTCAATTGAATGGATATAAAAATGAAATGGTTTTGAAAATAAAGTAATAAATGAATAAAACAAATAATACCATAAGCGTAAGGATCGGGTGCTTCGAAATAACCCGTAACTATACAGTTGTCTTCAGGAAAGTTGACCCGAAGCTGACCTTTTTGGTGACCAACTCTAATAAGAGAACCCATTTTTGAATCAGATGTTGGACTTGTCGGCGCTGACACTGAACGACATTCACTCGACTCTTCCGATTCCATACTTTTTAATAATATTTATATAATAATTACTTTTATATATCAATAGAAACTGAGTTTTATCGCAATTATTAATTAATAGTATTATTAATATTGATATTAAACACAAACAATGGTTTTGTTGTTTAAATAGATTAAAACTTATTTATATTTTGGTATAAATTGATATCTTATTGCACTTTGAATTACAACTCAATAAATACTTAATAGAGTTATCAATAAATAAGAGCTTTGGATAAATATTTAAATATTATTGAAAACTATTCTTAACATAAAAGGAAAATAAATAAGACTTGTATTGAATATAATAAAGCATAAGACCAATCAATAGCATAACATTCAAAAAGCATTCATTCTGTTCACTATACTATCACTATAGCTATCACTATAGCTCTCTGTTTGAGTTGGCGTTCAAAATATGGAAAAAGGGCTCAATTGAAAACATTTGAATTATTTCTTATTGGAATTGATCATTACTTAGTTATTGTCTGATATTATGAGAGCTGTAATTCTAACAAATCTTTAGTTACTTTTACTGTAAGAAAAGCGAATTCTCATCTCTTGCCGAGAGAGTCGCGTTTGCGTAATAGTAATACTGACTTATATTCAATGTAAGTAAAGGCAAGGCTTCAACTCAGTTACAACTTTGACCCTATTCTATACTACTGTATAAGTTTGCAGATAAGAGAAGTAGTCGAGACTTTTGTGCGGCTCATAAACTACATTACACTTTCCCTAAGCTTCACAAACAGGCATATTATGTAATCTTTTTAAGTCTCGCAATAAGTTTAAAATACTGTGAACTTTAATCTTATAAAAGTTCCTCATTCTTAATAATACTTTCATTGTATGGTTAAGAATAAATTCAAATGACATTAAGAAAATCTGGTTATTACAGTCAGTCCCGTTTATAGAGAACACGTTATACCTTTTGATGCCTGACAATTGTGGTTGTCATATATGAAACTATAACTAAAACTTTAAGTTAAACTTTTGTAAAACTTTATGAACCAAAAATTTTATTTTAATGCTCAACTATTTATAATGGAGTATAATCTATAAGTTTTATATTTGTTAAATGCCGATAGGTATTGATAACCAAAAACCTAAAGTAAGTTGTCTACTAAGGTAGCTTATGTCCAGCACTAACGCTGTATACGTTATATAAGAGATTTATATTCCGCTTTATATAGGGTGTCCATATAGGGTGTCCATATAGGGTGTCCTTATTGTATCGCGTGCTTAAACTAAAATAGAAATGACTGATTGGTGGAAACGACTTAAAGTTTTCTAACTAAAGGGCTTCTTGGGCACGCTATACAGTGAATTTATTGATATCGGATTGATATGAGTTATTCTAATGTGAATTTCATTATAAATAATTTATAGCATTTATAGCATTAGAAATTATTTATAATTATTATAAGCTATTGATTTCAATAATGACTCAATTAATTATTTATCTAAGACTCTACCATCAGAACTACGAGTGAAGACAATTAACCCCCTAACCCCCTAACCCCTAACTGATCCCCTAACCAGATAACTTATAAAACACTGTACGACACAATGTTCTCTATCAACGACAATATTAAATCTATTTTAATATTTTTTTAAAAGTTGTCAGTTCTTACAGTTCTTAAAGACAAGCTTTTTTTAATTATCAATTTGAACCCTCTTGTGCTGCTCTGACGGCATTGACAAGTCTATAGAAATAAACGGAATGTTTATTTGCTTAGCCTGTAATTGATATCTAAATTCTTTTTATTAAGTAATACACAAAATGTGATTAATCATTAAACCGTCAAAATAAAAAAAATTATAAAAAGTTTTGTTGTTTTTCTTATAATTAATGAATTCATTCCTGTATTGAATCTCAGCTTATAGTGCATGACATTTATGACATCTCTTTTATGTGAGATTTCTGTGAAAACTTTTTTTTATAATATCCTGAGTATCAATAATTAGTATCAAAATTACTCAAAACTTTTTGATAAGAATTTATCTGATTTTCGTTTCAACTTTTTTCTTAACATTCTTTATCTTGTTTTGATTTAAATTACATCAAATCTCTTCAAATTCAAATTAATCTCATCTTTTGATTTATTTAAAAATTCAAACCTTTTGCCTATAAATAAAAATAAATATAAGTATTAAGTCATAAGTAGAGAAAAGTAATTATCGGGAATTCCCTCTCTTTTTCCTCAAATTTAATTAGAAGTTTGATATAAAACTTTAGTAAAAGACTAAGTTTCAAAAATATATAAACTTTAAAGATTTTTCCGATTTGAATGGTTATGTTTCGTAAACCTGTGAACACCATTAGTTATTACAGTTATTACTATTACTTTCCAATCTGACATATTTTGAGTAATGTCCAGATTTAGGAGCTTTTTTCCTAAATCCGTAATAAATTCATTGAAAAACTTGAGAATATTTCAAATCCATTATCAAAAAGTTGGTAAAAAGTTTGTTAAAGATTAGTGTATTCAGTATAATAACAATGATTTAAAACATTTTATCATAGAATATGCTGATCAGGAAAAATACTTTAAAATATATTTAAAAAAATTGAAGCTTAAGATTAGATTAGATTAGATTGGATTAGATGAGTGTTTGTTGTGTAGGCATTTAATTGCACTTCTCTATCGATGAGACCCTGTATGAGACTAACAGCTACTATGATTATGAAATTTGTGAATTAAATAGCATTCTGTTTAGTAATTATGTTCTTATATCAAATTAAAACATTTAATCATTTAATTCATGTAAATCTCATTTATGATAATCAATGACTAATCATAACAGTCATTACAGTTACTGTACTTTTAAACTAATCATAACTTTTTTGAAACTCCGAATTAGTTGTATTCGTTTTATTTAAGTCTCGATTCGGCACTCCTTATGTCCCGTTTGGGATCCATTTAAGGTGATCTGCAATGAACTCTCAATAATTGCTTTTTCTGGTAATAAATGCAATTAATTAGAAATTACTGCGAATATGACTCTGTATTAGAAATCAAATAATGGTTTTAACATCACTTTGACGTCATTTATGAAATGGGTTTTCATTTCATTTTATTATTATTTACAATAAAAATATATTTTATAATAGAAATTATGTTAATATTAAGTGATTATTGTGTTTAATATAAGTGAAGCCAATCATTACTTCAAACATTAATTAAAAAATAATAAACAATTAGTGTTTAATATAATTAATAAAAAACGGAATAATAAAAAAAACAATTGAATGGATTCAGAAATGGAGACGAGTGTTGAGACCTGTCGTCCGCTCACAATTCAGACCAATTCTACGCCACAACTGAACGGACAGTCGTCACAAATAACTCCTCTCTCGATGTCTTCGTCGACATTGTCAGCGGTCACAACTCCGGCCACATCTCCGATAACACCGACGGGAAGTGCGAACAAAGGTTCAGCGAAAAGGACTCCTCTTTTAAGTAGTGTTAAGCGTGAGAGCAGTGGAGAACAGACGCAGAGAAGGAGTTCTTCGCGTTCTATAAAGCGAAAGAAGTTTGACGACGAAGTGGTCGAAAGCAGTATTACTTATCCTAAGCCTCAACGGTCTAGAACTTTGTCGTCCACTGTCGTGACCACCACTGGAGGCAAAGGCGGCAGCACTTCAGCGCTTTCGAGTCCTTTGCCTTCAGGACCGCCCACACTCTCCATAACACCCGAACCAGCTGCTAAAAAGCCGAAGCCATTGACAGCAACAGCGACTTCATCGAGAAGAAGGCGGTATCGAAACGCACACAACAATGCGCTCAAAGATATCGGTCGATGGAAACCAACGGATGATTTAGCGCTTGTGATAGCAGTCCAGCAAACGAACGACTTGGAGTCGGTGTACAGAAGTGTCAAATTCTCGTGTAAGTTCACATTACAAGACATTGAGGACCGATGGTATGCACTTCTATACGACGCCACCATTGCTAAGGTAGCGGTGGCGGCTATGAGACAATTACATCCCGATGTCATCACTCAGGTTCAGTCCAAAGCCATCTTTAATGAGTCAGAAGAAGCTATACTTAAAACAATCGCCTCTACAAGTCAGCCATCATTAGAAACCTTTGAAGAACTGCTTTCAAAACACGCGGATGTCTTCATATCTCAAAGAACACCAAAGTCACTGATGACTCACTGGACTCTTCTAAAGCATTATCATTTATTACCCGATCAAACCATCCAACCGTTACCCCGACACGAAGAAGTGATCAACTTTTCAGACGCTGAAGAGATTATCGAAAAGGAAACTCTTCTCAATCAACAGTTGTCCACAATGTATAGCAATAATGCCAAAGACGATGCTATACATCAAGAGTTACTATTTGGAGACCGAAAGACCAAAAGAGAAATCAGATTACTTGAGAATGAAATCCCCAAATGGCAGGTCTTAGTGGACAGTATCACAGGTGTTGCGCCGTCTGATTTCGACAATCAAACACTGGCGGTATTGCGCGGACGTCTTGTTCGGTATTTAATGAGATCGCGGGAAATAACTTTAGGCCGTTGTACGAAAGACAGCATTGTTGACGTCGACCTCTCCCTAGAAGGTCCGGCGTCTAAGATATCGCGCAAACAGGGGATCATTAAATTGCAACCGAACGGAGACTTTATGATATCAAACACAGGCAAACGTCCCTTTTATATCGACTCCAAGCCAGTGCTCGGTGGAGGCAATTGTCTCAAAATTAGCAATAATTCTGTCGTAGAAATTGCTGGACTCAGATTTGTATTTTTAATTAATCAGGACCTCATCGCTGCCGTCAGGGCTGAAGCACTCAAAAATCAAATGTAATTACACTGCACTAAAAATTAAAATTTTTTTATTGTGAAATTGATGTAAACATGATTTTAGTTGTAATTTCGTTTTACTTCTTATATATAATTACAATTGAAATGCATTTAAGATATAATACTATTAAATGAATCTATTTTACAAATAACTCGAAGAAACTGATTTAAGAGCCCTTCGAATAACATTCCAGTCTTCCATTATATCACTGTCTTTAAGCATATAAACAATGTAAGGCCCGGAGACGGTCACTGGTTTTCGCCGTCTGTCCTGTAAACTGAGAGCGTCTTTTGGGCCCAAATCAAACGCATAATTTGAGGCATTTCCGTAGCGCTTCTTCTTCGTAGACAATGCACTTTCACTCCATATATCACTATCTATACTATTCCTGTCCTCTTCCAGTCGTCTCAACTTCTCCTCAACGTCTTGTCTTATGCTATCTTTTAATAGTTGTTTTTCACTCTGAAATCATTCAAATAAAGCAAATAAATGAGTATTAAATCAATAGAAAGCAAAACAGAGCAAAAACAGAGCAAAACAGTGGAAAAACAGCAAAACTGTGGAAAAACTGTACAACACCTCAAAGTGCTGTTTGGCTGCAATCTTTTCTGCCTCGTATTGACACTTAATGTTTGCTATTTTGAGTTCACTCAGAATTCCTGCCACTTCTGTCCGAACTCTCATATTGTCCTGAAGTTCTTCGAGTGGTTGTAAATACTCCTGAGCTCTGCCGGCTCTGACTTCTTCTAGTTTTCGCTCCACTTGTGATATCCTTTCCACATATAACTGGTCCTTAAGAGCAAGAAATTGTTTTTCGAGATCTGTCATTTCTATGAGATATTCCTCTTTTCTTCGGTCGCATTCTTCTTCGTCGATTTCTTATCACATCAAATGACACAAAAATTTAATAATATTTCAAATTAAAGCTAATAATCATATGAATGAATACCTGGACTTTCGTCTCCGTCAGAACCTGAACCCGAATCGGTCTCTGAGTCGTCATTAGTGGACGCTTTGTCACTGTCGAGCCCTTCCAACGGGTCCATCAGGTCTTCAGACTCTACTAATTGTGATCTTAAATGGTTTTCGTTTAACTCATTAGAAATCAATTGATTTCTCTTTAGATTACAATTATTTGAATCATTATTATTATTAATAATAAACTTATTATTTGTCATCATTTTTGTTAATTCTCAATAAATATGAATTACATTAAAACAGTCATTAAATAAATTTCAATCATTTAATAGTATTTTATTAATAATATTGACGTTTGAATGCTTTGAATGAAACTCATATTCAATATTCGTATAAACAAATGTTTAATAATGAAAAAGTGTCACAAATTTTAAATAGAAATCTATTTTCAACGCAATGGCGCTCTTATTAGGCATATAAGGGATGAATCACTTATTTATATTTGTCTCTAATTTTATTTACATTAAAAACTCTTTATTTTCTAATTAATTTGTTATTTAATTTATTTATTCAATTGTTTTACTTTTAATTAGAAAATAAATTAACAAAAAATAGTTTAAAATACTTTCTATTTATTATGAAATTATTTTGAATTTTTGTTATTTAAAAATCCCTTAAATTTTTGAATATGTTTTGCATCAGTTTTTATGTGAATTTATGTGAGATTTGAAGTTAAGTTCAAAATAACATACATTTGAATTGATTTGAAGTAAATATCAATTATATAATAATTTGATTATTAAATGAAATGAAAAGTTAACTAAAATTAAATTGTTATTAAAAATTTCGTCGAATAAGTGTTGAAGTGATGGAAAAGAATAGACTGAAAGAAGTGAAGCAATTGATAGCATGTCTTTTGATACCACATCCAAATGGCGTCACTTTAAGACATTTATCGCATCTCTTCAACAAAGAGTTGGGACAAAACATCCCTTTCAGGGAATTGGGTTTCGAAACACTCTTTGATTTCTTAAATGACATCAACGACTGCGTAGGGGTTAAAGTTCAGGACAACCACAGAGATGAGTCGGATTACATCGCATTCGCATTGCCTGACAAAGACACGCAACATATCCAACAACTGGTTGACGAACAAAAGCAAGAAAGTCATCGAATTGTAATGAATCCAATTCAATGTCCGGACGACGACATTCAGAGGCGATTCAATAGGAGACCAATCACTTCATACAAACCCTATTCTCTTGAAGTCCAACAATCGGCCGAATCGGACATAAACTCGCAGATGAATAGACTGACGGTTGGGTCGAATGAGAAGAGAGTGCGACCGAAAGCCGTTTGTCCGCTGCCTTACAATCGCGTCATTCCTATAAACGAAAGGAAGAGAATAAAAGAACTGATGGATCAGTACTACAAAGGCATTAATTTGAGTAATTTTCCCGTTATTTACAAACTCAAACACAAAGATGAGCTTCATTTTGAACAATACGGGTATTCATCAGTTGACGAGTTTTTAATGGATTTGTCAGACTTCGTAAAATTGGTTCCAACGACAAAAAATGTGATTCAAGTGATGCCAATCAAATCGGTGACCAATTCAAGCGTTAATATAAATAATGGACTCAATAGTGAAAAAGAAAATCCGAACCAAAAGCATGTTTTGCACAAAAGCAATGCAATGGTTCCGCAAAAAGAAATCAAGAATTTTCGTCAAATTTTGCGTTTGAATTCGAATGGAATGCCGGCCAATAAGTTTAGTGAAGAATATTTCAAACAGTTTAAAGTTCCGCTAATAGTGAGCAAATGGGGGTTCGGTTCACCGCTCGAAATGTTCTGCTCTTTAGGAAATGTGTTTTATTTAGAAAACGCTGAAAATGCGCCCAAAGATATGGACGAATGGACTCTCAAAGAGAGCACAACTGCCATGAGAGCCAACATTCAGGTGCCGCCAAATAAGAAGCATTTCGATCAAGAAATCAAAAAAAGGGTTTTATTTATTGTTCAACAGATTTCACAGTCAAACCCGAACTCATTTTTCTTGATCGAAGATTTTCCAGCGGCTTATGATTTGGTTTACTCTCAAAATTTTGAACCAATTCAATACGGATACGAGTCGTTGAGGGACTTCTTCACTGATTTATCTAAACTAATAGATATAGACTTGAAAGAGAAGACAAAGAATAAGCCGTATTTGATATATAGAAAGAAAGGCATAATTTGATCTCAATATTAATCTGACAATTATTTAATACAATTGAAGTTTCTCTTCAAATCATTTGAATTAAGTCTCTTATCAATCATTAAATTTAAGTCATAGGAAATATTTTAAACGCTAATAAATTGTTTATTCGTTTTTAGTGTTATTTAAGCTCAAAATATATTTGTGATAAAAGAATTAATTTTTGTATACTGTATATAATTATTCTGATTGTTCACTCAACTCAGTTGAGTTTTTGTATTGTTTAATAATTAGTTGAGTATAGAGTACAGTTGTTTATAGTATGTTATACTTAAGCAAATTCTATCAATTAATGACTCATTTATTCGGTTAAATATTTTTGGCTTAATAGCGAACCCAAACGTATAACAACAGGTATACCATAGAATATCAATAAATTCACTTTTTATAATACTGTAGCAAACAATTGACTACATTTCAAAGAAAACAATTTCGATTTCATAGTAATGCAAATTTATGTTAAATTTTGTAAATGAATATAATTTTAAAATGAGTTCAAATCTGTCGATAAGACCTATTTTTTGAAAATATTCATAGTATTCATATATTTATAATTCTCATCATTTAGTCAATGAGTAAACTATTATTTTTCTGATAATGCACTTTTGCTTTTTAATAAAGTTAGTGGTATTTCAAGTTTGAAAATTTGGAGTTAACTCTACTATATCTGTATGACCTGTATATGACATGTATGACAACCCTATAATTTAGTTGCATTCAAATGTGTGTCTCAATCAATGGAAACATGCATTTCATTCAATGATTAACTTAATTTAAAACTCATTTCATTTAAATTTGATTTAAATTTTATTTGAAAGACAAACTTTAGGCAAACTTATAAAATATAGCGATTCATCAATAAGTTATTAATGAAAGTTTCAATACATTGTGTATTCACACAATTTATCACATTTTATATGTCATTATATGTTAGGACTCAATAAATGAAAATAATGTTACATTTAATTTAATTCTCGTTCAGTAACGAGAATATTCTTAAAGCTAAGCGCAATCGCATGACTCGACCACCATATTCGGCAAATTCTTCTGAAATACAAGTCCATTGTCATCGACATAAATCAGTGAGATCTGTATTAACAGCAAATTATTGTATTAATAATTTAGTATAAAAACATTTTAAACTATAAGATGCCTTACGTGTGACATTTCTCTTGGAGAACAGCATAGACTGATAGCCGGATATTTACCTTTCAATATAAATATATATATTATTATGTATTTTATTAATTTATGTTAAGCTCAAACTTAGTGAAAAAGAGATCCGATCAAAAACAGAGCGATTGTTAGATCGAAAGTAACGGTAATTCGAAACTGTTTTAATAGCTTCAAATGATAGTGATATTAAACTCATTTAATTGTATTTGAATGCTTCTCATGAAGCTCATGCTATGCTCTACACACTTATATACCAGTGATGCTTAACATCATTACCAGAACCGTCACATTTTAGTAAAAACTTAGTTTTTATCCTTAGAGCAAACTTTAGGGTCATTAGAAATCTTTAGCCATCACTTAATAACTATCAAAATGAGCCCATAGTTATGGTACTAAAAAATACAAAATTTCATGGCTATAAACTTGAATTTTTTTAGTAATTTTGATAATAAAATTGTCAGTTATTGAGTACTAAAATACTGACTATTTTCGAAGTTTTAGTACTAACCTGTAAAAAGTCACGGCTCTGATAATAACTAAGGCTTTTAAGAATTATAAATATTTTATATGTATTGATAAAAGATTAACTCAAAGGTAATAATTTTTAGAGGAATGAGGCTTCGAAGAAAAATATGTGTTTGAAAGCATTACATTAGAAGAATCGCTCAGATCTCAATTTGTTAGATAAGCAATAATACAATTGGATCAATAGTAGTGTCAATGATTAGCCATAAATATAATATAAAATACTAACCGATTACAGTTGTGTGATGATAACGGGCATGACTTATATCACATTTTCCTTTAAATAATTAAATTAATTAAATTTAAACTTCATTTAAAAGTTATTGTAATTTATAAATTAATAGTTTAGATATAAGAACAATAAATGATATGAAGAATACCTTTGCAATAATTAGCATTATAGCCGACCGGTTGTAAAATCCAATTATCCCAACCTATCAACACATAAAGTTCATAAAAATCTTTAATTACTTTCAATTAATTAATTTACCTATAGTCGTGAAGTTTACATAAAAGCTTTCTCTACAACATGAAGAGGAATTTCCATTACAGTCAACACTTCTTTTGATTCTATTGATCTGCAAATTAAAAGTACGTTTACTGAGCAAATAAAATACCGATAATTGAAAGCAAATCAAGAAGAGGAAGAAGAGGTGCCTCTCGTTTAAGTTGTAAAATATAAAGCATTTATCTTCAAATGGTTTAGATACTAATTTTTATTAATCGTTGAGTTAATGAACGAAAGTTAGTTAAACATAAAGCCTTATGAATGAGTCAATAAAGATATATATTTTATATCAATTGAATTAAGTTCTGAACTCAAAGTATATAATACTAATTGTGAGCCAGACATAAAAATAAGTTTTTATTTTCTATCGAAGATACAGAAAGCTATAACTTTTGGAAAAACCAATGATTTTGGTTAAAAGAAGTTCAAATATAAGTCATAAAAGTATTAAATATAAATAAAATCCGTTTTTATTGAGCTACTAATAGTTGTAATATAAAATATTTGACACCTTTAATAAATCTGTAATAAATATAGCAGTAATAAACAGTTATGTGAACAGTAATAAGCTTTAAGTCTTAAAAATAAGTTTTTTCTGTATCTATTATTTTTTGCAAATCTAACCAATTTTGAGTACGTGATTGAATTTTAATAAACGTTTGAATTCATGAAAATTAATTTATTTAAAACTGGTTTTGATGCTTAAGCTCATTAATAATAATAATCGATTAAAAAACAAATCTTATTCTTAATTTTAAAATATTTTGCAAGGCTTAAGAGTAGTGGTTCTTCGTTTGACACAAACATGTGTATCATCAACAAAACAAAATTGTATATAAGCTATAATTTATTGATCATTTGATTATTTAATCAATGAATAGATTATTGTTTAAGTAAATAAACTGAGTCCACACGATTTGCTTCACAAGTATAAGATATTTTATATTTATAGCCAAAATACCCTTCATTTCTATCCTTCAATTAATTCAAATGAGACTTAAATACAAATTAAAATCTTTTCATAGAAAAAATAAAACATTGAGTTTATGTAATATGTCTTAATTGATAGGAGTATTGGGTTATCGGTAATAACTAGTCAAGTGTTTAGATATTAAGCTAAAGTTATTAATAATAAAAATCCTTATTTTTTAACGAAATATAATTATCAATTCATTTGAATTTAATATAAGTGCTGTATTAAACAGATCTGAAAGTTTTACTTAAAAAATAAAATACTTCAAATACACCCAACCCACTAAAACCCACTCAACCCTTTCTCTATAATACAAAGTCTAGAAAATATATATTATATAATACAGAGTTGAGATTCTGGCTATTTTACGAATAACTTCTAATACATAGTATATCTTGAAATTGCAGTAACAGATATGATAACAATAATTCTAACCTTATCTTTAATAAGAGTCCAACCATTTGATAATATTCTTAATTTCAAGATAAAGTCATCAAATTATTTTGAATATAATTACTGTTATATAATTATCAATAACAAGAATGAATTGATAGCTTGTGCCTGATTTGAAGCCAAGTTATATAATGCATACATTAATTTCGAATACAATAAAAATTTTCAGTATTTTAAAGATTAGTTGATCTACACTTTTGGTATTTAAAGTTAGGGATACATAGAATTTCAGTATAAAATAAATTGAACCCAAATATTTGTATGGAATCATATTTCAAACTCTTGAAACTTAATTCTATATTTATTATATTTCTCGTGAGATAATCCAAAATTTTTGTGATATATGTTATCAACCACTCTATGAATAAATCATTGATAAATATTATGAATAAAATATATGAAACAAATTCTGAACTTTGTCAATGAGCTTAATATAGCCTCAGAGATATAATTTACAAAACAAAAAATGAAGAAATAAAATTCATAAACAAAATTCTCGATTTGTATAAATATAGATATATAGTGCAGATAATAGAATCGCTTATTGCATTCAAAATTAGACTCAAAACAATGTTTTCAACCTTTGAAACAACTAGTGTACAACTTTTACCTGTCAGTGGCATTTTTTGACAGATTAATTGTTTATTATAATATATTATATAATATATAATTAATTGTTTTACGAAACTTTATCAGAAAAAGCTATTATTTTTTACCGAAAGCTCATTAAATCAAAATAGGAAAACCTCATAACTTATGAATTCATTACAAGATATAAGATTCTCAACTTTTGATAACAAAAGTCCAACAAATAAACACAATTTTAAATTTACAGCAACGCAAAATTCAAATCTCAGGCTTCGTACAGAATCGTATTATCTATTTATAGCATGTATTCCATAAAACTTATAACTTCAACAAGTTTTTGATGTATTTCTACGAATAGCTGTAAAAGTTCTGATACGAATGTAAAAGAGTATCAGATTATTTAATGGGTGTTTTAGGTCACGTTTGACAGTATATTATTTTATCCCCTCATCTGTTTATCAAGAAGAGCTCATGGATTCAGGTCTTAAATTACTCTTAAATAATTATCGAAAATGAATTAATTCAGTGCCGTTTGAGATAACACTACTTTTTCGGGTTCTTTATTCTTCAAGTTTTATCATTTGATATGCTATCACGTAATTGCAGATAAAGCTAAACAGTATATTAGTTATGAAATCAAAGCTAACTGACAAAAGCTCTGTTCCATAAGAACTTCAAATGCGATAAAGCAATTACAATATTACTTATGTTTGATAAGAATTTATGATATATCAATTGGAACGGAAGCTTTTTTTAAATTATTTTCTCATTAAATCACTAATTAAATAATACTAACAAAATGTGAATAATTAAATCTGTTCATACTTTGTTTAACTATCAATTCAAAATTCTATAATCTTTCACAAACCGTATCACTTTATCTTAGTTTCTGAGTCCAGAAATAGCTTTAGTCATTTGAAGAACAAAATAATAAAAGTCGAATAAAAATGTTTAAATCAAACCATTAATTCAATTGTTGAATATTTCTTTAATAGTTTGAGAAAAAGTCATTTCTAGAACAATAAGCATTTTTTATATCTTTAATCTTGAATTGAGTCTAAATTAAATTTAAAAACTTTTCATGAATGCATAAAAAGTTTAAGGAGTGTTTGCAATACTCTTAACTCCAACATAATTATTGTTGAAAATTAAAATAGAAAACTGAAAAAACTTTACTTACATTATTGGAATTGTGCTCAACTGTTATAAAAGAGTTATTGATATCGAAACCTTCGCTGTCAAATGAGACCAATTTATTTCGTTTTGTAATTTCTGGCTTAAGTAGTTGTGTGACGTCGTATTGTAACCAATTCGGGAACGAATTTCTATCATTAGAATTCGATTTACCATTGGATGTCTGCGGACTGACTATTCCAAGAACTCTCATATTAGTTATGTCTTCATATGGAGTCAAAACTCCATTAATAGGAACTGCAGCAGAAATTAAAGTGATTTCATTGTCAATACTATTATCGTCAAAAAATGAAGCAAATGACTGCTGTCTAACAAATAAAGTTATTTTTTTGATCGAATTCGCTGCAAACGAATTCTTAGCGATCGACAAATTAAATGCCGGAGTATTTAATCGTTTAGCTCTCGGGAAAATAAAAAGTTTATCTGAATCTTCAGATATTGGTTTGGTCGTAATGTCAGATGGAGGCGTCGGTGCTATTGCTAATGAAGACTCTTCTAAGAGATGCATATCTGCCAAAAAATAAAATTAAAAGTTAATTAAAAATAGTTTTTATTTCACAATATATACTATATTACACGCAGACGTATCGATATTCCTATTGTCCACTTTGGGCGCTTTGTTCATTCCCAACTTGAAAAGAATTTGTTGTTTTATATATTCCAACCTTTGTTTGTATTGTTCTTCTATTAACGTTATCTGAGTCTTCTCTGAATTGCAAAAATAACAAGATTTCTGCTTTTGGTTTACTTTTTTAGCTGAAACTTGATTTTGCTTAAGTAGTGTTTGACTTTCATTTGAAGTTCTACTTTCACTAACTTTTGCACTATAAGTACTTTCCGTATTCAATACATTGTTATCAAGTTGTTTATGTTCTAAAAGACTAAGTAAAATATCGCCAGTTTTTTCGAGAATCACATAAGACTCCCAACTTCTCAATTGGGAAACCAATAGAATAGTTAAAACAAAAAGATTTGTTCGATTCATCTTATATTAAAACACTTTAAAAACTTAAGTTGAATTACTTGTCGTAAACATATGTAAGTTCGAAGTGAACAGAAGCTACTTCTTGTTAGCTGTGAAGTCTCTTTACCGGCAAAAACACTTATGAATTAACTGAAAACATAAATAATTCTGACGTATTTCACACCTTTCTTTGGTTGAGGTCCCTGTGGTCCGCATTAAACTCGTCTTCACTGGACTGCAAAAAACTTTTTTTGTAAAGGCCAAGAGCGCATAGCAACAAATGGTAGCTTGGTTGTTTTCTTATATACAAAGTAATGCTATACGTGAATAAAGATCGTCTCCTCTCAGTCTCTTTCTCTCACTTTTTATACCTGTCTCTCCTCTCAGTCTATTGCATAGCAACAACTTTTGGACAACACATTTCCTTATTTATATGCTGTTGGGTCTGTCCCACATCTGACTCGGTTTTTGACGAATTATTTAACTTAATAAACAAGTTAAGTAACATATCCTTGACATTCCCTGAAATAGTTTTCAAGTAAGTCTATCTCTAGTAATAGGACTCAAAAAACCTTTACTTCGTTCATGTGTATGACATGTGCGTGAATTAAAAGCAACAATAATCATATCTTTTACACATGAGATCACTCGATCAGCAACAGTGCAAATGTGCATAAGAATGAAATTATCGAGAACTTTGACTCAACCCATTTAAATCAATTCAAAGTTCATGAAGTATTATATCATATTAACACATATCATATCAAAACATATCAAATTCGTCCAATTTCGGAATGAAAACAACATTTTATTAATCTTTGAACGTTTCAAAAGTAATGAAATCAGCAATTTATGTGTTTTGACATCATTTGCATAACATTTGCGAATATAGATTATCTTAAATTTAAATGAAAACAAATTATTGTCAATTATAAGCGTATTAAAAAACTATTTCAATGTATTTCAATGAAACATTAATTATTATAATGATAGCCTCCCCGCGAACCTCTGCCCGGACGACCTCCTCTATAATCAGCTCGTGTTGAGAACTTACTACTGGAGCCGCGGAGTCTTATTCTGCGTCCTGTTTGTTGTGAACTATGTTGTTGTTGTTGTTGTTGAGCTTGGGATGGATTGGGAGCCATCGATGGCTTGCTTGATGAGGAAGCGTCGCCACTCGATTCAGTGGGCCATACAATAGGACGTCTCTGTATAACGCGCTGTGAACCAAACCCTCGTCCTCTTCGAGCCGTTTGCACATGTCTTTGGGTATTAACAGAAGTTGAGGTCGAAGTCATTAGATTGGAATCTTGTCCGTCGTCAGTCTTATTATCGGACACTTCTTTCACTTCTTCTTCATTTTGAGAGTCAGTTTCGTTGTCGACTTGTTCACTGACTTCTTCGTCAATAATGACATTTGAATCGATAACTTCAACACCACTAACACTAACATTACTGTTCTTAAGCGATGTCTTACTATTTTCTCCATCATCTGATTCAACGTTTAGACGACTAGAATCGCTGTTTTCATTATCAAATTCTGTCGAAATGGGAGTTTCAGTCACTTGAGTCACATCAATACCATAGGTTTGATCAGAATCCTGATCCACATCAACATTTTGAACCGTCGAATGGACCCCACTGTCGACTGCAGGAGAATTAGCCAAAGGTGTTGTCGGAACACTTCTTCCATTGTCGTCGAACTGCGACAAATCCATTCGCGTGTCGTCAACACCAAGAGTTCCTTCAGATGCCAATTGAGATATTGTGGACGCTTCGGGAATAGAAGAGCTGAAGACAAACCTTCCCTGTGGTACTCGCGGAGAGTTGAGGGCATCTGCGAAACTGTCTCCACGTCGCGGAACAAACAGAGTGGGAGTACTGGGAACTATGCCATCGCCCTCGTCGTAAGAACTGCTTTGCTGGCCATGACTTAAATAGAAGGACTGACGTCCAGACACAAAAGGCCTTTGAATAGGTGTCGGCACTTGAATGAATGGATTCGAACCGATTGGCACCGATTCAGTGGTTGATGTTATGCTTGACGTAACCTCAAGTGAAGACACGTTTGCATCTGAATAATGAGATGGAAAATAAAGTAAATTTTAAGCGACAAATAAAGAGTGTCCGGAAAGTAATGGCACTGATTTCCAATGCGTCTAATTTCAAAACTATTTATTCAATTTAAATAAAATTTTTTGGAGTTATTAATATAGATATAAATAACAAATCAAATTATTTGAATGAAGCAAATACAGCTTTATCTCAGATCTGGCGAATATTCTTTAGAATGCTACTCATGAGTGGCTTTGCACTTATTTGAGTGGTATTTTGGGAATTTTGATCTTTTGCTTCATTAAGATTTACAGATGGAACAGACTTTATCTGTTCCGGTCATAGATCGGGCCTTCAGGACATTTAAATATTTAACCTTTTTAGGGACAAAATTAAATTTATGATTTCGTAACCATTGCTGCACAACTTTTTGGTAATAGTCTTCATATCAGGTCAGAACAGAGATTAAATACTAAATTTTAGTTTTATTCCATAGACGGATGAGTTCTTAGCATTTAGAGCGAGATCTGCTCTTCTGGCCGATATGTAAGAATATTGTTTAAAAAGCTATATCACATTTAAATACATCTTAAGAGTGGATACAGAGGATTTACTACATGATAATTGCTTGAAATTAGCAGTTCCTGAATCTACATATCTTTTTATAAGATATAGTCATACGATTGTGTCCTTTGACTATAATGGTCTTCGACCAATGCTAAACAGTCATATTTTAGTGTAAATTTAGTTAAATTTAGATAAAAGTGCACAACACTTTTTATTGACTCTTGTCTTTGAGACCTATTCATTATCTTAATTGATAACTATTCCTAAATCAAT
>JAUJYT010000415.1:0-19514 GCA_033996565.1 Nanhermannia nana
TACATTAAACAAAGAATTAACTTATTATATAAATTCAGTTATTAACAAAAGAAATGCTCGCATGAGAGCGTATATTAGATTTCTTTACTTTCTTTCATTACTGCAATTCATTCTCAGATTCATTTCAACAAATTTAATATTCATTGCCTCTAATGAAAGAAAGTTTAAGAATTATTTTATTGAAGTGATAGTAATGGTGTATAAACCAAATGTAGTGAAAGTTTGCTTGAATGCAAAAAATTGGGATTAAATGAATATATAATAGGCTTTAAATGTAATAAAGAAATATTTTACAAATAAGGTAAACACTTGTAAAGCGTGAGCTAAGCCATTATTATTGTATTGTAGATAATACTCAATAGTTATTTTTAAATTTTATTGGAATGCAGTTGTTTTAAGAGTTACACCTATAGATTATCACTTTATTTTCACTTTTTATGTATGTTACACAATTGCATTATAGTAGAATTTAAATAATAGTATAGTAACATACAATAAAAAAAATTTTTTGATTACAATATTTATTAGGAGTGTATTTAGAGTAAAATTAGAGCTACTTATTCAAAACGAAACTTCTAATTAATTTTAATCTCATTCTCAATTTTTATTTCCATTGGGAGTCAAATCCTTGTATAAACAAAAATAATGAAATGCAAATAAGTTTAAAAGTAATAATAAATTAAATAAGAAAAAGCTTATGAAAAATAAAGACAAGAATTTACAGATATGTGAGAACGATGCTCTCTCTCTCTCTCTCTCTCTCTCTCTCTCTCTCTCTCTCTCTCTCTCTCTGCGCTCTCTGTCTGTCTGTATGTCTGTCTGTCTCCCTCTCTCTCTTTAATATCTTGGTATCAATCTATCTACATATCATCAATTTAGTTTCAAGCCATACACTATTACACTATTAACGACCTTCCGTTATTATGGCCCAGTTTTTCCTTTTGCTGTTCATATTTATAGCCCTCAGGGTTAAGATAGTCATGATAATGCTGCTGCAACCAGAAAAACTGCAATGCTATGCAATGGGTGTTTAATGACAATGAAACAGAAGAAGACAGTCTCGAAGCATCCAAGCATGTTTCTAAGTATGTATGTATGAATAGAAATTATATTGCAGTGTAAGTGTATGAATGCATTAATATTTATTCTCATTTGCTTGCGTAGTACCTTTTGAAGGCAATTTTCGCTTTAAAAGAGTTGTTTGAAAAAATAAGTTAATGAAACAGGAATAGAATATAAAATATGCCTCCCTTTTGCTTTCAAATGTTTTAATAAGGAATAACATTAATTAAAGACTGCTTCGAATTTTGTGTTATACAATACTGTATAAAGTGGTGTACATTGGTGTGCACTGTACAGGTAAAAAGCTTTAAGGCTTTAGCATTGACTCTACTCTACTGCATAAGACCACAAAAGCAGTGTCAAAATAGTTCAGTTAATAGTCAGGTAAATAAATAGTGGAATAGAGTAAAAGTAAGACTGTTTACGGAAGCATGAAGTGAGAAACGTGATCAATAATACGACAAACTGCTAAGAAATGATTGACTTCCGTTTTAATATCAAAATACAGAACAGTGCAGACACAGGAACTTTGCTTTTATAAGCATGTATTGTTAAATTGGGTATTCGTTATGTTTTATTAAAGTAGGTAAATAAGGATAGATTTAGTCGCAGCACAACTACAACACAGCACAACTACACAACAGCACAGCTACACAACAGCACAACCGCAAAATTGCGCAAAATGACAAACTTCTAAAGAAGGTTACTATTTAAACAAATAAATTATGCTCTGTTTTAAACCTTCTTTTCATAAACCTGACCCAGGTAATGAAGAACTCATAATTTGTGAAATCACGCATTTTACCCCAAACATTATTAAAATTTTTGTTTATATGAGCCCAACATTCAAAAGACCTGTTTCTTTTATGTATTCGCTTGTTGTCTGTGATTTTATTCATTCAGAACATATTTATTCACTCACTTTGTAAGACTCGATCTACTTTTTTCTCATATATTTGCGATTCTCTATTAAAAAATGGGGCAACAATAGGGTTGATGAGATGGCAGGAAATTATTGCTAAATTGTAAAACCGCTGCATTTTCTTTAAGTAAATTTCTTATTTCACAATTTTGTTGGAAAATAAAAAGTAATGTAAGCATCTTTTTCTCGCCCCTATCATCAAATTACTCCTATACTATACTGTACAGCCTGTATAGTAACCCAAACAAACAAACTATTATTCCCATTACGAATTTCATTGTGCATGAAAAATAAGTTTTTTGTTCTTTGTTTTTTTGGTCGGGTAGAAGAGTAGAGCACAAAAAATCAAAATTGGTTACGACTCGATTTATAGAGAAAAAAACATTTCTATCATGAATAAAAATTGGCTGATTTGAATAAATTATAATATCAGTATTTATTCATATACTGTGTTAAAAGTTCTCATATTTAGAACTTTATGATTAGATCAAACGAATAACTTATATTATGAACAGTTAAATAAATTACAATTTTTGATATGTTTTGGATTTGTTTTTAATGTTTAATCCTTAAAAGAGATCATAACATTTTTTGGCTTTATCGCACTGTTCCTAATAATTTTTTATAATATTTATTATTTTTGTTAGAGCTAGAATTGGAATGGTATCGAAAGATTAAAAATACTACAGCAAAGGACTTGAGTTAGGTATAACTTGATTAGTATGACTGCTTAGTAGGAGTTTTAATTAACTTAAATTGGAGATACAGTACTAGTAAATGAGTGAATAATCCCAATGACCCAATCCAAGAATTAACAAACAATTATCTGCGTCTTGAATCGTGCCAACACTCAGAACTATGCTATGCTATCGTATTAAATCATATTATTACGATTGAGCGTTAATACATTAATACAGTATAAAGCCATGCAATTACATAATTCGTTTATGCGTTCCATATATCTTATAGTCTTGATATTGTGAAACCCTTACAATTGAAATTATCTCTCAAATTAAAAATTAAATAATCTGAAGACACAGACAGAGAAAGAGAAAGAATTAAATTCATTTGAGGACAATTCAAGAGTTATTGTTATGTCAACTGAGATATTGAGTTGACTTTTTATCTCTAAAAATTTTTGACGAGATTTCCCAACGAATTGGTTTTATATAAAACGAGAGATGAGATTATCTAAAATAGTTGAGCGAAAGCACTTGTTTAACCTCCGACTAGATTCGCATAAGGTATGTATCGCTTATTGAGCTCACACGAAGAATGAGAACATAATTTCATAACTTTCATTATGTTGAGCTAAAACTGATGTTATTTCCACTTAAAGAATTGCAGCCAATTACAGCTTATAAAGATAGCTGATTCCATGGCACGGAAATCCAATTTATCATCTTCAACAGTGTCAACCAGTGCTACAACGGTGGGACTAACACAAACTTAGCTTTTATTAAGATATTAAGGAGGTGTACTTGAAGAGTTAGAATGTTAATTTTAACATGAGGTCACCGATCAAATGCTCTATAGTTTAAAATTATTATTTATTATCTGTGGCTACAATCATAGATATTACTGAAGTACAATCGCTTTTTCTAGAATTAATTCGTGACAAAATAAATTGAATTTATAATTGCGGGCATTCTATGGTACAGAAAGAGCTAATACTGTGCAGAAAGAGCTAATACTGTGCTGAAAGAGCTAATACTGTGCAGAAAGAGTAATACTGTGCATAATACTGTATTTATCGGCACTGCCAGTACTGCTATCAATATAAGCCTCGGCTGTAAACTTGACATTCTTGCGGCAACAATTAAACTGGTGATAACCTGGAAAACGCATCCTTCGCTCAACAGTGAGTTACGCAAAATACCAATTTCTATGTCAATTGCAATAATTAAAGTGAACGCTAGAGTTATGTATTGGCACAACAGTAGGTTAAATGCAGAAAGTGAGTTACCATAAAGTACTGTACAATTACTTGTCATCAAAGTCATGCCACATTGAATATTCAGACAGCATTGGATGCAATATAAGCACCATTTGTTGTTCATTGTTTTGCTCCCACATGAGACATATAATGCTGTTAATGCTGTTAATGCCTCACATAATAAGTGGGAAACCGCTTTCACTATTTAAGAAAATTGTAGTATTATTCTAGTATTATGCGAGCGTGGGTGCATTTCGAGGACACTTTTCACAATTAGGTCACAATAATAACGTTAATATACATCTTTCCAACATATTGTAGTTCAGCAGTTGATTAAAACCGAAAATTAGTATTTTCAGCATATCTTTCTCTGTATGCGTTTATCCCCTTATTTATATTTTGTTCGCTTTTTTACAAGGATTGATGTTTTACAAGACAAAAAAAATCCCACCTCCCGTTTTCATTCATTACAGGCACTGAGAAGTAAACTTAATAATCTGATCTTGAATTGCATCGCATCTTTACCATAGCTCAACCTTGGGTTTTGTTAGTATTGATATTGCTTTCATTTTTAAAGTTTTTATTTTATGCATTCGCTCTGCACTACACTTATTTAGATTCGTAGTTAAGGTAAAAAACATCATATGATTGAGTTGCAGATTATAGTAAAAGGAAAGCAGAACACTGTTCTAGATTTTTTAGAAGATGCTTTGGTGCGATATTAGGCAATACGATCATCGATCAAAAGTTACCATCACATGTAACTCATAATTGACAGCTTTATTTTATCGAATTTAATAAAATATTATTTACATATTTATGAAAATAGGGGAAAAATTTTTGAATCTATTTAATTCTTTCTCTACAATAAGATATAGTTGACTGATAAATTTAAATGAGTTTATAGGTAATTTAAATGAAAATTTACTTTAAAATAGTTTATGAAAAATATTTTCTTTAAAATTCATCTCAAGAACTAATCTCTGAAAAAGTAATTAAATTACAATTTCTTTGTTGCACAAATAAGTTTACGTCATCCGAGGCGAACTCAGTTTAAATAGCCATGAATTAATAATGACTTAGTAAATGATGATTTCTTACTTCTAACTTGTATGTTAAGTTTTTTATGGCTTTGCGTTTTCGGTCAATTATATTCAATTTGGAGCTCAAATTTGTGAAAAGAAAATTCAACAAAAAACTAAAACCAAGACAAAAAACATAATTTGCGCCAACAACTAATTTAGAAAATGTGCACAATTATTTATTTTTTAATTTGTTTCAGATTTCAGATCAAATAAGTGTTCTTTCATCTGAATGATTGAATTGAGGAAATTCCGAAAGGGCTTCAACTTTATCATCATTATATTTGAATCACAATAAGTTCTGAAAGCATTGAAATAGTTTAATAACCAAAGCATGAATGCATCCTATCCTATATTTACAGAACCATTGTGTGAACATTTCTTTGCGAGCAGTAATATAAATAAGCACAGAATGTTTATTCAGTTAATAGCAATCTATACTTCTTTTCTAATGTTTGTTTAAAAATAAATTTATAAATAATTACCCGATTATTTCAATACTAAACTATTGAATACAAGGTGTATGGTATATAAAAAGAAATGAATTAATCATAAAATTGTCCTAATATGCAAACTTAGACGAGACCCCATTTCCAGCTGAATTATTATGATTAGAAGCTAATTAATAAAAAATCAATAATGCACTCAAACTAATTGCAGGTAAATAAATAAATAAATAAATAATTAAAAACAGCAGCACTTTTTTCATTAACCATTTCATTTAGATTAAGGTTTCATTACATTTCAATTTTAGGATTATTGCTTCACATGCGTTGGCGAAAGTTTTAACAGTTTAAATGTTAGAATTTTAATGAATATTATTGATGTGATCTATGATCTCAAGTACTATCATATAAGAAATTTCATTTGCCTGAGAGCGCAATAGTAACCCAGTTACAGTTACGTAAAAAATGAAACCGTGTAAACTTCTTCCCCCAAAAGAAGATACAACCAAAATGTTGCAAAAGATAAAATACTACTTTTTCATAATATGCCAGTTTGTATATGTTTCGTATACCTCGTATACCTCGTATACCTCCAAATTGATTCTCATTAATCTAATTCATCTTTCAAATAGTAAAACATTTTTTGGAGTTAATATTGCCTAACATTTGTGTGAAAGAAAATAAAGTTTGAAAATAAGAGATTATATCCTTGAGTACTGTTTATAATTTAAGATATAGTTAACAGTTTCCTTTTAGCCTTTGACTTCCATTTGAATTCTCAGAAAATAATGCAACTCATAAATAAGATGAAAGGCTTGTCCGATAGCGTTCGTGACAAATAACTGTTTTAAACGAGACATTAAAAATTGGACTTTAGAACCGGTCATTTAAATCATTTAAATCATTCAAACCTAAGTATACTTTATCTCAAACTATTTCGAAAATCATTTTTCGCTTAGGATTCTATTTTGCGAACTCATGTTTAAAACATAATTCAATGAATTATATTGAGCTTCATGAAGAAAATATGTAAACAAGTGAAATTGAAATTTTTTATACAGTTCTTTCTGCTTAACTGACATTTTTATTTCAAGAAATTTCATGTTAAGTAAATGCTATAACAGTCAAAAATGCGTTATTTTCCCCGTTCGGGGAGTCTTAAAGGGCGTATAATATCGTTGCGCTTTTCATAATAATGTTATGCGCATTAATGCTTAGTCTATGACTAGCATTATGAAGTATATGAATTGTGTATGAATGGTATGTCACTTTCATCTATGAGCGCATCATCAATATGCCAATTGCGTTATTAAAATTCAAATCTCAATTCCGGATCTCTCTCTCTCTCTCTCTCTCTCTCTCTCTGTCCGTCTCTGTCTCTCTCGCATTGTTAAAACTGAAAAGTGAGCTCATTCTCTCTGCTCAATCTCATAAAAGATGTGACTTCTCCTCCTCTTTCTTAAGAGGAAAATTATGTTATATTATTGTGACAATAATTTTTATTTGTTGGATGCAATTAACTTTTTCTTTTCTATAGTGTTACGACTGTTTAGATAGTTAAACACATTTATATTGCACACATCACAACGCTCACCAGCACAGCAATCACAAGTACTCTCATAGCATTCATGGTCAAATGCAAAAAAGATGACCTCCTTTTCACCAACACTCTAAATGAAAAAGCGCTCTTTTTTCACTTTAAAGGAAGATGCGTCGCACTCAGCGCTCCCTAAATATTTCCAATAGCCTCAGGCTATACGTAAGTTGGTTTTCGAAAAATGTGAGCGAATCATAGCTTTTTAGTAAACACTTATTTTTAATAAAAGATGAAAATTAGAAAAAAGTCGCTCTGATTTATAAACAACATTCAAAACAAGACTTGTGTAACACATTCTTTGTTAGTTATGTTGAAATAGTTGTAAATCAGAGGAGTTTAGTGGTAGGGCTAGTGGTAGTGCAAGTCTTTCTTGT
Organism: Nanhermannia nana; assembly: GCA_033996565.1. Classification (NCBI taxonomy): domain Eukaryota; kingdom Metazoa; phylum Arthropoda; class Arachnida; order Sarcoptiformes; family Nanhermanniidae; genus Nanhermannia; species Nanhermannia nana. The sequence goes on from JAUJYT010000415.1 coordinate 7,420, forward strand.
TAGTGTTATTACTAATACATGTAATGTTGATGTAAAACTGGTAAGTAATGAATATGATAGCATACCTTACATCCTTCACAAGTGAAAGCGCCAAAATGATATCCTGCTGCAGGTTCGCCACACACTTTGCATAGTTGATTCATCTGTAAAAATGAGAGCAGAAATGTTTAGAAATCCACCCCTCTATTTATTAGTGGCCTTATATATAAGGTGGTCATAAAGAGAAATTATTGTTTCTCTTAGCATTAGCCCACTTTCATTCAGCTTTATCTTAATTATTAAATAAGAAGATGAAAGTATAATTGGAGGCATCACATGAACTATATTTCATAAGTTACATAACATTTTTATTATTATTAATTACTACACGTATTTAAACACACCTAAAGCTGATTAATATTCTATTAATACAATTAACTCTCGTTAAACACTTTAAGCTGTGATACAATTTTGATTTATCTGATGTTTGCCAGATTTATTGATTTAATATTAATATAACGTATTATTTAATACTCTCAATAATACTGTAGACGATTAATAGTAATGATTATAATGGCTTATAATCTTCAGACAATGACAAGAAAATGACCGCTTATTAAAAACAATTCGTTACATATACAGTATTCGCAAACAAAAACAATTGATACCTGACAGGCATAAACTTGAAAAAATTATACTAATTTAAAGATGACGTTCTTGATATACCTTTTCACTCGAGTATTGCATATATTATAGTAGTTGTCGCAAAGCAGCACATCTTCACTAAATTTGATGATACATATAATTTATTAGTGTATGTTAGAGTTGTGCCACAACCCACTTGAGTGTACGTTAAACGGAAATACAAGTATATGTTTGAGTTAATATAAAATATAAGTTAACTTATATGAAGAGCAAAGATGTACGTCTGAGCTACATATCTGAGTAGTGAGGCAATTGTGAAGCAATCACTTTTTTGTTATGTTCTTCAATTCCAAGGATAACAGCGTCGTGACCGAAGAGTAGGTGGACCGAACTCTCTCCACACGATTACAGTATATCAATGCGACCACTGATGGGCATCATTGCTGATCAACAACAATCAAATAATCAATTTCCAGATTCAATTATTATACTTATTATAAATTCACTTTTAGTGCTTATGCTTTTCAAGGCAACGATTATATCACTCGCAGGTATACATCAAAAGTAAAAAGGAAACAAACGGTTCGGACAATATTTGTCAAGAGGAAAAGTTGATCAAAAGTGTTTTTATTGTTGATGAGACATTGAATTTATCGCACCACTAATGCAGTACAGGACTGACAACTCATTTCTATTACATTTTCCCAATGGTTGCACCATTTCTTTCAGCAGAAATTGCAGTCTGAAGTCTCATTTTAATGCATTATGGAGTGAAATAATATGAGGAAAGCTATAAAGCTATGAAAGCTCTACCATTTCAAGGCCTCAGCAAAATCTCAACTCTCAAACTTTAACTGATTGAAAGAAAGAGTGAAGTTGTTGTGTGTTTGTGTCGATCGAGTTGAATCAGAGTTAGGTCCGGACCATTGCCGTTGATGTACTGGCATGAGTGGGAGCCCTTCCGTTTACTATATTCTCACACGAAAAGAAAATCAAAGCCTGAAGGCTTTAAATGATAGGAGAAGCAGAAGAACCCGCCCATAATCAAGTGACGAGATTTCACTACACCTGATGAATGCTCTACTACTCAGTCTTTAGCTCCTTTACTACAAGGACTCCTTCTTCTACACACTTCCCAACTATATCTAAGAATTGTATTGCAATGCAGAGTATTAACAATGAGAAACAGTAACACTAACACAGGCGGGTTTGTACAAAAGGGGATAACTTAAGACTAAGTTGCAATTGTCTTCCCCAAAACGCACCAAAAGAAAGCAAAATCATATGAAGAGTCCTTCAAGGCTTAGGCCTAATTACTCTCCACGGAAAAGCGTTTTTCTTATATTGTCATTGAGAGAAACGAGCGCTAAATCCATGCAAAACCAGACCGAATACTAGATTTCATTTATATTCTCCTTTAAGCAATTGGTAGAAATACTTTTGCTTTTATCTGACAAAAAAGCACCGCTCAGTTGCTAAAACTTTTTATTGTATTGATTGATAAAACATCATTTATTAGTGCAATATAATAGTGTCAATAAAAAAGATCTTACGCTTACTTTACAACAGAAAAGCAACAATACTTCTGTATATGACTTTAGTTATGAAAGGAAGAGGAGATAATTATTTCAGTTTAAATACATTCATAAGCATAAAATCCAGTTTTCTATTTAGCCAACCATTAAGTTAATATTCAATAACGTTATGGCGTGAATCATATATTTTATAATGACTTTATATACAGGTATTCTTAAGGACTTAACTTATTCCCCATATAAACTGCGCTAAAGAGAGTAGGCTTGATGTGCTGTGAAAACATTCAACTATTTAATCTAATTGGCAATTGGCTAAAGATTCCTATATAGCAATCAGAGAGGATGTAGAGAAAGAATCATTTCTGGCCTTGAATTTTAGATTCTTTTGAAGACTCGATTTAAGACTCGTGAGCGATATATATAAGCAATACATATAAGCTATACATACAAGACATGCCATACATGCAATATTAGTCAAAGCAATACTTGGAACAGCAAACTTGAGTTAACAACTTTTTTACTTATTAATAATCCTAAACAAAGAATAAAGAAAGTTCTCTCTCAGGTTTGAACGAGAGAGCAAATCGTGCGAGAGTTTCAAATTACTTATTACTTCCATTTATTAATTCAATAAATTGTTTCATTCGAAAAAAGTACCATTTTATCTATAGCTTGATTGTCGAGTAATTAACAAAATCGTAATTTTAAGTTATTAGCATTGCTGAGGTATTTCCCAAACCTGAAGCGAACTTATTTATAAAATGATTAACTAATTTTGTTCATTCGGGGAAATAAGTAGTTTTCTCACAGTATAATAGGATCTCATTTTAAGTTAAATGTATAATAAGTTAGTTCTAGTTTTTCAAGGGTTTGGCCAACGAGTTAGAGCGTGAGTGAAGGTCAGATTGTAATGACCGCTGTCCGAACACCACTACACCACTACACCACTGTCCATATTTAGAAGAATGCCAACCTTGAACCCTAACTATTTGTATATTTTCAAGCAATAGACGAGTGCTATAAACAAACAAATATTTATGCAGTCATTTTCGAGCTCATAGTTCAACAGTTAATCAATAATTCACTTTAGAAGTACTGCATATCAAAAATTTGTTCCGAACTAAATCTAAAGTTAATGATGTAGAGTATAAAGCAAATCGAGAGAATGACAAACCGAATCCGGTATATTACTAAATATTTAGTTGATTGGCAAATAGTTTATAAATACAACAAATTTCAATTCTTATCTCTGAATGTCTTGAATGTCAATCAATGAGAAAGTGCCTCATTTAGTATTCAATGTTTTGTGAAGAGTCACTATTTAACAGAGACACGACTTTTTACGATAGAAGCCCTTGAAATTAAACTGTTTCACTAGCTTTTACTTAAATTCCGCTTATATTAAACCATATTAAGAGTTAAGAGTTTTGAAACTAAATTCTTAAAATTTTTTGTTTTCAAGATTAAAAGCATACAAAATAGTTAGTGATTAGTATTGGTGTCATTTTATGGAAATTCATAAATTTTTATGTAAATCGTCTCAAATTTGTGAAATTCATAGTATTTGAGAATCAAAAGAATTAATTAAATGAATATAATTCGGATTTTTAGTACATAAAAGTGAACTCATTTTGCTTTTTTGATGATTCGATAAATGAGTTCTGAAAATGTTATGTAAAATCAGATGATGATTATGAATGAGACATAAATTTCAATATCAATAAGCTATGGAATTGAATTAAACGCTTGGTTTGAATCAAATAAATCCGCAATGAGTTCTCAAAACTTTATCTCAAAATCATATACGGATTGATATAAATACAGCCTTTTTTAAATACTAATTCGTATCTTAATTAACAGATATTTAGAGCAACAGAGAAGTGGTTTCAATCGGATTTCTGTGAAAGTTACGGCTCTGCTCACTAAACATAACAAATAAGATTTATCAATAGTTGTGTTTTTAATGTGTTTACAATTTGTTCTCCTTGAATGTCATCTACAAGTGTCTTAAATAATTCGAGTCATTAGTAATGATGCATTAATTCATTTATTGAGATAAGATTTTGTCGTTTCAAGACTAACGACATATTAAGTTTGATCCTTTCTAAGAATCAATTTCAGACTCAAATAGCTTCACAATAATTTACATCATACTTAATGAACGAATTTTGACGATATTTTCCTGTACTTCACTTGTTTATGCCTTAAATCCGTTGATTCGTATCAGACATGTAGTTAAGTCTTCGCAAATTCAAATTGTTAAACAAATAACAGTGTTTGCATTTATACAACATTTTCTGTTGAGTGTAAGTTAACATTTTAAAAGCCAACTATAGGTAATAACTCCTGTATCATCATTAATGACAAAAGCAGGTGCATTCTAACTACAGCACACTCTACGCTATTGAATATTCTAATAACTTATTTTTACTTTGATTTTGGAACTAATGTTAAGGCAGATGATAGCAAATACAGTAATAATACACTTTTTGGTTACCGGTGTTATTCTTAAATTAGTTCAACCGATTTTTTGATATAACGGCTAAATTCGTTAAATGGCAAAGTTTTAATGGGCATCTTTTGGCTAATAGCAACTCAAGTTATGTTAGATGAAGCGTACATGAGAATTAAAAGTTTCCCACGAATTGAGACGGACTGCTAGGTTGAAAGTGCTGTGTAGCTCATTAAAAGTAATATTTTTAAAGGATCTGAATGCCGGAAAGATGGCAATCCTATTAGTAAAGGACCTATCGATCCGTGAAATTTTTAACAGAATTCTCAATTGTATCGAACTCATAGATTATATCACACAATAGAAAAATCGCTACAATATAATTATATAAGATTTGCATATATGATAGTGAGTTATTTACAGTTAGCTTACCTTGATTTCAATAAGACAATAAATGTAGTACAATAAGTGACTTAACACTATCTCATGGCACTAACGAGTAAGGCAGTAACGATTAATGACAGGCAGAAATCTTTCTCTTCACTTTATTAAGCAATGATAAACTCTTTTCTCCCATAAAATTGTTATGAAACTAATGCCACTTTTTTTGCTCCGTAACTCTTCAAATAGCACTGTAATAATAATTAGAAGCTTTGGTTTACAGTAATTTCAAAAACATCTGAACGTAATAACTCAATAACTTTCAATCACTTTTCTGCAAAGTTGTCTTTTAGATAAAACGAAAGTAAATTTTCCACGAAATATAAAAATATGTATGACTTCACACATGCAGGAAAGCACACGAACACATCACTAGAGTTAAAAAGCGAGCGCATCCCTGTTCTAAAAAGCTATAAAGTAGATCTTTTCTCTTTTCAACAGTATCTCTCTTTCTCTGTTCTGCACTCTAAAGGCCGGTAAGAACTGAACACCTTTCTGGTAAAGCCGCATGAATCGGTGCTTCATATGAAGATCGAGGTCAGAAAAGGCAGTTTAGAGTCGCGGGGGAGAGGATATGAGATGCTTATGCATCAAGAGGAGGAGGGCTTTACTAATAAAGCAGAAGAGGTACCAGAGGAGGAAAAAGCTTTACCACAACGGTTTCTTTTGCATGAAATCATGCGAAATGAATTCACCTGTACATACAGGTTGTCAATCCCATTATTTGGCATTACATGAACATGAGATACATATAAACCACCAAAACGTTATCCCTTGTGAAGAGACTCGCTTTCAACTAGCATTTCATTTTTGTCCGCATGACTTGTGCTGCTCACACACTGAAGGCTTGAAAGATCAATTTGACGATAAGATTAGATTTAGTTTAAACATTATATTCATAGCGCATGCAATTATAAGAAATATGTTGAACAGATCAAATCTAAAGTTTTTCTATTAACCTAGACCTACATCGACCCATATATACGCTTATTTTATTATATGTGATAATACACAAGTGTAAGATTATAAATACTTTTATAAGTACTTTTATGCTTATATTAAATACTTATATACTTATAAATACTTTTATGCTTATATAAAATAGTTTCTCAATTTACTCGTCGTTCTTTGTTATTAAAAGCAAATAAAAGTAATTTATTGTGAATTGTCGGCCGAAGGAAACATTTATTTTGAATAAACACTAATTAATAGAGATTGTTAAGACATTGTGGCCCGACCTCGTCTCACGCACTCATCACCATTTCCTTAGTTAACCGTTAGTTCTAAAACTCAATGATAATCAAATTAGTTTCCAAGTTTGCGTGATTTGGATATGTTTAGAAGGAAAGCTTCAAAAGCTTCATCAAATAATAGCTTAGATTTTTTATTATAAATTTAATGCTTATAACGTTACAAGTTAGTAATGCTTAAAGAAAGTGAAGCAATACTACAGGTATACGCTTAAAAACTTTATTTCTAAGCTACAGTTCATTCTTTTATGTAGAAACAAATGATTTTTACGACAAAATAAGCTTAAATAATACTTGAAAAGCGCTTAACAAATGAGTTAGCTTTACATAAATTGAAAAAGTTTATACTAATTAAATTGCAGGTAAAATTGACGCACATTTGTTGTTTGCGTTCTAATGTTATTCACACTTGTTATTCACTTTGTTATTCAATGAACTCCATTGGAATTGACATTTCGCCTTAAAACTAATTCTTAAGAACCTGTATATACATTATATAATATAATAAACTTATAATATAGTGGATTCCATTATATAATATAATATGTATTATATTATATTGGATTTGCGAAGTAAGAGTACTGCATATGCTGGTAGTCCTGCTCATAGTTAACTTGTATAATACGTCTTAAGAGCAATAGTCTTATAAGAGGCCACTATCCTCTATCCTCTATCCTTTTGGATTTCATCTTCATTTGTTTTATTTTTGGTTCTTGTTCTTGTTTGTATAATATATGAGACAATTGTCAATATTTCGTTATCCCATTCCTGTTCTGTCGCTTCCTTTATGTTTTAGCCGCTAAAATAAAGTTCACTTTAATAAACGCCTGCTGTTTGCACTAAAAAAGGTGTGAGCTTTTATTATTTATATAAAGAGGGTTTCGGGATCAGACTTAAGACCTGCTGATGCTCTTTCGGATGATGAAAGACTTCTTATAGGGTTGTGTAATATAGGGATCATGAAACTCTGGCATCTTAACTGCTTGCCGCGATCAAATAAACGCCCAAACAAGATCTGTTGTTTTACTAACTTCTCGCGTACTTATACTATAATACAAAATTTGCACATTGAGGTGAACGCCTCTCAGACCTACCGCATTGTTAGCCAGTGTAGACTCTCTTAAATGCGTAACAAATCTCAATTTATATCTATAACATATTAGAATGATCTAAATATCGGCATCTACTTGACGTGTGGTTATCATCTGTAGAGACTATACCTTTCGCATCACTAACATCACAGGCTTCTCTGGCATCAGGCTAAACAGCTTTCCTATATTGTGATAGACTGTCATTGATAGTGGCGTGTGATGTGATGCCAATTACTTACGTGTTTTCATTTGTATTGCTTCGTATTCACTGTCAGTTAACTTATAATTTACCTTTTCTTCTATTACAAACATGAAGTAAGACTAATATTGCACACAAAGAACTAGTACTTGAAATACTTAATCATTCAAAATGATGCTTCTGAACAAAATTTTATATTATTATATTACAGGTGTTTTTAATCTTCTACTCAACCCAAGAATTTGATATAAGAATAGCTGCAATTCTCAATTTTATGCTCTCAATCAAACATCTTATAAACAAAAAAAGCGGAACAGATTTTTTTAGATTGTTTTAGTTTCGACTTCGATGTTGTGTATATTGAATATAACATAAATATGTAAGCATTAGAATAACAAAATTCAGATACGTGTCATTGAATAAGGGCAGTGACAAATCTCTCTCTCTCTCTCTCTCTCTCTCTCTCTCTCTCTCTCTCTCTCTCTCCGTTTCTTTTCTTTTTCTACTCTACTCTACTCTTCTCTTCTCCTCTTTCGATCTCTTGTTCAGAATGTTTTCTTTGGGAAAAATATATAAGCTCTAAAACAAAGACCACTCGACTGTGTACACAGCGTGAGGCCCGAACTGAAGTGGTTGCTTCACGGTTGGAAATGTCTGACTATTGTTGGAAACGCCCTATCAAGAGAATACCATTGATCTAAAGGTGACGAAGAACAAGAGATTGAGTCCATATCTTAGGTTTTGTTGAATTTGCGATTCTGAACCTAAACCTGAACCTAAAAATATTTATAAGTATCGAATCCACATTTCATTTAATATTCATTTATGCATTGCATCAAATTCCAAACCCATGTAAATTAGAACTCAATTATTTTTTAACAGTTTGTCTCTAAAAAATTGAAGAGATTCTCACGATTGGAATGAAGATGTAAGGATTTGATACCTCTATAACTTTTAACGAGTTCACTATTCAGTCATTTGGCTCAAAAATTTATAATAGGAATAATATAATTACATTTGAGTCGAAAATAATTTTGAACTTTCAATCAAAAACTGTGCAAATCATCGATTGTTCTAAAATAAAGCGTAAAATTAGATCAAACTTCTCATAAAATTTTCAAAATGAGCTTTCAATGGATTGAATGAGATTTTTGATTGAAAATTGAAGATATTCTAATTTACACACAACTGTTTTGAACCTCTCACTTCATCCCAAAACCCTTTATTGTCTCTTAACTTTAAAATTAATATTCTCTTCAAATTTTAAATTCAAAAACTACTAAATATAGTACAACTTAGAATATAGAGCACTATTTGATAATTGAATTTTTTAATCAAAACTCAATTAAATATTTATCATTTATAATATTTCAAAATTATTTGAACTTTTATTTATTTTTCCTATGAGAAAATTGAATTTCAATTGGCATGGCTTTGAATGTATTAAAATAAATTTTACTATAACTGACTCTTTGGATCAAAAGATCTTCCGATTGTCAATATTGCTGTTATATTGATCTCTCATTCTTTTGATGTGAGTCTTATTAAAAATTTGTTTTTTATTTTCAAATTTTAAGTCTAAATGAAGGCTATCTTTTGACGTAAAGATTTAAAATTAAATTTTGCTGCAATTTTGTTCATCAAACTTGAGCACAAAATTCTTGATTCAATTTCTCACATAAACCCTGATTGCTATCAAATATTAAGATTATATTTTCTAAATCACTTCATTTGAAGTGAATCAAAATTATTAAATGTTTGACAAACTTGTGGAATGTCGTAAAATGAGTGAAATTTAAATGTTTTCTTGAATCTAAAATCTCAACTACAATATAACTATAACTATAATATACCACAATTTTATGCATCAATGATTTCTAAGCAGCTTTATATCAATCACACAATAGATTATTGTAATAGTACAAGAGTTATAATAATTATTTTGTATTCTCTGTCAATAAATATATACAAGTTGTATATAAATAGGGTGTTCTAGAAGTCCATGACTATTGTTGAACGTGTTTTGCATGAATACAAACAAGAGTTAAATTTTTCGGGATATATTCAAAATAAATGCAACAAAGAGTTGAACATAAAAAAGAAAGAACCCGAAAACGCTGGACTCTAATTCCCCTTTCAGGGCAAACACGCGATGACAATAATGAAAACTTATAACAATAGTCAGAGACCTTTAAAACGTCATATAGAATAGCGTAAAACACAATACTGTACATGCATTAAAATTAGTGGGACCTTAACTAACAAAAAGTTAATGAGTCTTAAATTAATCTAAAGTAAAAAAATAGACTATACTTTTCACTTAAAACATAATAACTTAGTTAATGACCGCATTTATACTTTCGATGTTGTGTTGATTGCAATTGTTTTCCTCGCTTCAATGGCGACCCTTTAAAAGGATAAGAGTTAAGAAAATGGATGGATATTGTGTTGTCATCAATAATATCAGTGCTTTTTTATCGACTCATTTTTTTATTTGATAAGGAAATTTGAAAAATTGAAATATAATTTAAATAAATGCAGTTATGAATACAATATTACATTACATTATTTGATACAATTGCATACACTATAAAATTAATCAAATAGTTGTCATAAATGATCAAATTGAAGTTTATTAAAATGAATTGAGTAAGGATTTTCTATATACAGTACATATTTGTCTATACAGTATATATATCTTTGAGTGTTTCGATATTATTGAAAAACAAGTTGTAAAAAAATTAATTTTTTTTTAAGAAATATGTTAATAAAATGATTTTAGTTCAGAAATAACACATTGGTAAGTGTCAACTCTTACTTATCTCTAATTATAACATAATAAGGTACCCTATTTTCTAACTTGTACAGCAATCCTAATTAAGAAACTCCGCCTGAGGCCCAAGCAGTTGAAGATTGAAAATTATAGTATAAAATATTAGATAATTATATAAATATTTAGCTACAGTAGTAGTGAAATGTCTTTTATCAGTAATATCTACGGTAGAATCTTCATCTTAAAGCATATCGAGATTGTTTTAAATTACCATCTATTACTTTAACAGTATATGAAGCTTATACCCGTACAGCCATACCAGTAGTACTGGTTGAGTTTCATTGAGTATCGGGCATTGTTCAATCGGTTCTGACAAGTTATGCAAGATTTAAAAATAGTCGCTGTATTATATTTTAATGCCTCAAATCAAGACAAGTTCAATTTGTTCATCAATGCATTTAACAGGTAATCCTCGTTCCCACGCTCTGTGTGTTGAGCTCGTCATTCGGTAAAGCTCTTGTTTATGAGGTGGAGCATTTAATTCATTCACCTACGCCAACTAAACTGTACTGTATTGAATCCATTTTATAAGTGAGAAAAGGTCGCGTCACAGTAATTTACATTGTTATCCACCAAATTAGTGTTAGTGAGCACTCTTCCAATTTCTGCAGAAGATCTTAGCTTAACGTCAACTGTTTTTCTGTTCTTCTATATTTCTATAATTCAAAATAGACTTATTGGACAACACCTAACAAACAACAAACATCACTAAACCAAACAATCCATTAATGTCTTCCGGGGTTTCGGGTCTCACATTTTCACCAAAACATTAGCAAATTAGATAAAGAATTTATAATCCAATTGATCTGTATCTGTAACTAATAATTTTTCCAAAAATTTAACTGTTTATCATTGAAAATAATAAAAAGTTTCAATATTATTGTTATTCGTTAGCATAAAATGGTATAAGAGAAAACTGAAAAATATCTAATTAGAAGTTATTGATGAATAAGTCTAAGTTGAACTAATTAAAAATGATAGATAATGAAAGATAATGAGAGTTTTAATTTAAACTTATCCATTATTCTTCTACCTATAAAATCTTACTAAAAATTCCATTTTATAGCTTTATCTCTATAGTTAATCTGATTCAGTTATCAAAAGCAAATTTAGTTATAATTATTTTATTTAGTTATTGAATTTAATAGTTTTTGTGTCCCTTAAACAGCTAAACGAACTTAAATAAAACGAGTAAACTCAATAAATCAAGCATTCATTCCTCAATTTAAAATATTAGAACTTTTGGTTTTATATAAAATTTAAGGTTAACTTTTAATGAATTTCTTTATTACAGTAAAAATAAACTTCAAATTCTAGCACTGAAACTGATTTTATAACTTTTTCAAAATTTTGTTGCTATTTTGCAAAAAAAGAATTATAATTGATATAAAATATGTCATTTTGTAAGCTTCTAAGCAGCTTCTAATCTGATAAAATACATAAGGCCTGAAGCAGTTTCGATACTCAAGAGATAAAATGCATACCATTTGAGTCTAGAAAATTTTGAAATTGAAAAATTCGACTGAAAACATCAACAACACATCTACTGAGGACGACAGACAACTGGCAGAAGAGAATTTAAACCCGAAAATTCTAAATCCAAAATTGTTATCTTTAAGCAAATATTTTACTTTCGGAAATATAGTCTAGAGTCTAGACTAGATTTTTCT
>JAUJYT010000416.1:0-19501 GCA_033996565.1 Nanhermannia nana
CAATCCATGTCTCAAATCCTTCGCATTTCCTGTTGTAATGCGAGAGTTGTATCGAATCTTTCAGTTTGCGTTTGATATTGCATAAGTTCAAAAGTTCGGTGTAATTGGTGTTTATTTTTCTCTGTCTTTGTTCAACACTTTCTGCATTACAAATAATGCTTAACTTTCTTTTTTGTATTGGAATTTCACTGTTTTCGTCAACTGTTTCTAATCCTTCCATTTCAGTCCTATTTTCTATGGCTCTGTTGTATTCTTTCTGATTCGGACCACTCATATATTCGCAACCAATTGCTGTTGCAGTTGAGAACGCGTCACCACTAATGACAAATATAGCAGAAATGCCTGATTTTAACATTTTGTCTGATTGTAAATTTAATCGTTTGATATCAGTATCAAAAGCTATGATTTCACTCTCGATTCTTGAATGTCTTTGTAGAAGAGATAAAGCGCTCGATTCGTCTTTTCCATAATCGTCAGACTTTAATAATTTCATTTTTTCCTTAATCCAAGACTCGGCCTCATTGGCATCTGAGTGATATTGAAAGGCTTCGATTGCATCCGATAATTGTTGACTCCTTTGATGAGTTGAATCCTGTAAACAACTCCACTCATACTTCAAGTTTTCGATTCTGGACTGAATATCACTACTTTCTGGATGATTGTTAGATATGAGTGTTTGTCCCCAATCTATAAGTTTCGTTACTTGGTTTTCATGAGCTCTTATTTCTGTCTCTAATAAACTGTGTTTGTGCTGAAGTGAAATCACTCCCAACATGTCTTTACTCGGAAGAACTGATTGACAAATGCGTTGTCGCTCACAAATAGTCGCCTCTTCTTCTTCGACATCTTGAATAAATTGATAATAAGCTCGCGTTTCCTCTAAACTCTCTTTTTTATGTTTTGACAGTTCTGTAACTGTTTTGTAGTCATTATTAAGAGTTTCTAAACTAGTGCTTAAAAGTGGAGACTCTTTAGTAATTATTTTGAAGGCTTCGTGTTCTGAATCACTTTGAGATATAGTGTCAGAAATATAATTAAGCCTCTGAATGGTCTCTCCCTGTGAAACAATTTGCGCCTCAAGAAGATTATGTCGCTGTAAAAGCTCATCGATTGCAAATGGGATATGAATTGAATTGTTGTTAAGTAGACTTAAACTCTTTGCCACTTCTTTTATTTCGGTTCTGATTATTTCCGCTTCTTTGAGAGCAGACAAGAGATCAGTGGTTGCGCTCAATATGTTTTGATTGCTATTTAACAGCTCTAAGAGTTGCTTCCATTTAGTTATAATGCATTTTTCACACATTTTGATGTCCTCTTTATCACAATAGTTGCCATTAATGAGCTGTTGGGCCATAACAGACAATTCCTCAAATTTTTCAGTTTGTACTAAAATATCAGCACTGATTGCTTTGTGTTTCTTAAGAGTTGCCTCAAAATTAGTAGTTTTGTCGGTGCTATAAATGGGTTCACTCAATACTCTCAACTTTTCATTAATAAACGTTTCTCTGAGAACACACTTCCTTTCGAAACGATTCGCAAGATTTTCAAGTTTTTCTAACCTTAAAAATTCTTCGCGTAATTCAACTTCTCTTTTGTTCTCCGCTTTTTCGAGTGCAGTCCATTCCCTTTCTATATCTTTTACAGTATAACCTTCTGGCGCCGCATACAAAGAATGTCCCAATGCTTTCATCATAGTTTGTATTTCAAAATGAATTGCTTCGCATTCGTTGCGTTCTATTAGTTTCGGCGGCTTTTCAATAGTTATGTATTCTTTAAATTTAATAACTTCTCGTTGAATGCCTTCCACAGAATTTGGTAAATGCCTGTCATCGAGTTCATTGATTTGTATTCTAATCCAATTGAGTAAACTTTTGGTAAAATATTCGTATTTAAGTTGAGTTTTTTCGACTTCCATTAGTTGTGATATAATATTAGCGATTCTTTTGCCGCATTTGAGATCACTTTTAATTTTGGTTAATGTGTGATAAAAGCATGAAAGGTATGTGACTATCGATTTCTCGTCAGGTTTATTACTGTCGAGATCTTCTGCATCTAGAAGTCGAGGAACGCCTAACTCTCTTGAGGCCACATCGAAAGCATTGTTCAAGTTTTGAATGTGATTCTGTGGATCTAATTGTTTATAATTTATGAGATCTGGTCTGTATGCGTGAATCAGAGCATTGAAAGCCATTCCTGACCGCCAGCTTTGGCTCAAGTCTTTAACACAAACGTTTGGATATTTTGCTGTTTTCAGTTGACACCAAAGAAGTAGCGCTTCTTTTGCTGACTTTATATCAAAGATATCGAAGTCTTTGAGATTTTGTATTTGAAATCTGAGGATAATTGTCCAGATGAGGCCCAATATCAATCTTTCATTACCGTCAACAATGTCTTCTGGACCTATGCTTTCCAGTCGTACCTATCGTTTAATTACCGGTAAGTTTTATTTTTTAATTAATTTAACTGTTTTTCCGCTAAAATAAATCCACTTATAATACCTTTGATTTAACAAAAGCTAAACATTTGCCGACATTCTCCAGTTTGTGGAGTCTTGTTCTCCCATTATTTGGTTTTCCAATATATTCACCACTTATTAATTCCAACAGTTTTATTAGTTTTCTTCCGTCTGATAAATCCGTGAAAATGTTGTTGACTTCCATTTTCACCTTTTATTATAATTTAAAAAACATTGAATTTATTAAAAAGCAAATCATTTTAAAGATTAACCTTAATTAGGATGGAATTAATCCATTTTTTATAAGTCTTCTGTTGAATGTATTCTCTTTGTTGTTGAAGAACTTGGATTCGTTTCTTTTCAAACTTATCGCTGTCGTATTTATAGCTTTCTTCGTCTCTTTCCATCGCTTTGGCTTTAAGTCTTAATATTTAAGACTATATTTCAAATTTAATTAATTAAAAGTTATTAACATTTCTTAAATCTAAGAGCTTTTTAAGTTAACTTTAAGTTCTAAACATAGAATTCTTTCAATTTTTATTTATTTTGTACTTATATTATGTTAAAAATTATTTAAAAGTTTGATTAATTTTTAAATATAATTAAAAACTAAAACTCACGCATAATATTGATTTTAAACAAGTTTATTAAGCAGTCGATTGTGAGAATAGTTAAGTTGAAAATGAATTGAATGCAGAATAACAGTGAAATATGAATTAAGATATGAGAGAATGCAATATATGTGCGAAATGAATAAAACGACCACTTTTTGAAAAATAGATGACAGAAAATAAATTAATATATTCACAAAATGGACTGTATTATCCCTAAATCAAAGGGAATATTGTTATATTAAATAATCTTATCAATAGTTTTAATATAAAAGAGCGTTAATGTAAACCATGAAACGCCGTTAACTACGGAATCATTTCTTCTGAAAGATAGTAACGAAAGTAGTGGTATACTAGATATATGTCAAGGTCTCAGTTATGTGAAAAGCGAACATGTTATACATGTTGTGCTCTCTTGTATTGTGTTTACTATGGAATGATGTAATCATAAGACTTGAGTTGGTTCGGATCACTTCTATGACTTTGAGAATGTTTTGCTTCAGAGATCAGACCTTCTCTAATGGTTTTGCGGGCGGGTTCTCAGCCCTTACCTCTAGCTATTCCTGGGCTTCCTATCGATTATTGTTTGTGCGCATAACAGCTCATAACTCAGATCATTGTATGTTAAGCGCAAGTCAAGTCCCATTAGATCATTGATTATTAATAAAAACTAATGTAAATATTAACCGGTTTTATGTTTATATCATTATTACATAAATCAACGCAAACACAACCCTATTCACTAGTTTTTAGCATTTTATGTGTTCGAGTGCTTAACATTAGCTCATTATTAGCATTAAGTAGTCTTAAATTTTAAAATAATTAACTCTTACTTTATGTTTACTTTAACACTGATTTCATATTTGTTTAACTAATAAATTATTGTTTCTTATGTTTATTAATAGAAATGATTCAAGTTTTTAACAATTTGGACAATCAGTTGATAGGAATATATTTGGAACACAACCGAAGTATTGGTGAAAATGAAACAAACTATGAGCTGAGCCAAACTCTATTCGCTATAAACGAACCGTTTTATATGCAAACAGAAAAAGAAGCACTTATTAGAGACTTAAATCATACAAATAATAAAAGAAAGAAAAGAGTTTCAAATAAAAAGAATATTTATACAGATTTATTAACTAATTCTGAGAAACATTTAATTATTAAAATTATTGATAAAGTGAGAAATACTTTCAAGGAGTTAGAAATTAACAAAATTGATAACACAAGTGCTCAACAATTAGCTGATATTGCACTAAAAGCTAATAATTTTGATGAATATTTTGAGAAACTTTTATGTAATGACAATGAGATTCCTATCAAAAGCGGACAATTTCTAATTCCCCCAAAATGTTCATTTATGTGCTGTGAAGTAATTGACGGCTTAAAAGTAATGCAACAACACTATAACGAGAGAAAGTTTAAAATTTGCAATAATTTTAATATAGTAATAGACCCGCCATGGATTTCAAACAAATCAGTTAAAAGAAAACATTGCTATCAAACAAATAATAATCAAAACATTTTGGAAATGTGCAAACAATTAAATTTATTGATCGAATCGTTTCCTAAAGAAAGTAGAATTAAAATTGCGATTTGGACCACAAATAAGGAAAAAGACTTTGTTTTAAATGAAATGCTTTCTATACTTAATTTGAAATGTACTCACGTCTTGATATGGCATAAAATTACGAGAACTGGTCAAAGTGTTAAAGTTCGCGGCGGTTTAGAATATTTAATCATAGCTTCAAGAAATCCATCACTAACTCAGTGCTTGAATGGTATTCTTGTGTCAATTCCTAGTGCTATACATTCTCATAAACCTCCACTTCAAGAATTACTTAATAATATAGACCCTAAAGATTGCGACAGAATTGTCAAAAATACTTCAAAAAGACCTGTTATTGTTATCGGAACTCCCAATAGAAAACTTGATTCGAGTCAAACTCAACCCTTAAGTCAATCTATTAATAGTAATATTAATGGTCTTGAACTATATGCTCGATATTTAAATGTTGGCTTTCACTCAATAGGGTTTGAATGTCTCAAATTACAAAATTACAAATTATTCAATTTATTAAAATAACATAATTAACACATTTGGAAACTTTACAAATTTCTTTTTTAAGAACGCTTTAACTGACAAATAGATTAAGTTGTAAACCATTTGCCACTTCACAAACTTTCGATGAAATAGTCTGCAGATTCTGCTTGTCTGGCAGTAACTGGTATTAAGAATTTCAGAATTGAATATAATTATATTCTATAACACAGTTTCAGCAAAAATTTGTGAATGTGGCCAATAGTGGATAGAAGTTCTCTTTAAGTTAACTTAAGCTTATTTATTACGTGTAAACAGTATTTAAATCTTAAAATAAAGTTTGTCTAACATAAAAATATTCTCAAAATTTGAACCAATTATTAATGTAAACAAAAAGTTAAATTAAGTGTTTCTGTTTAGCTATACTTATAAACTATTAGTTTGGTCACAAAACTACAACAGAATATGAATTTTAAGCACCTTCTCAGAGCTGCCTAAGCATTGCACGTTCAGAAACTGTAGTAAAAGATACTCATAAGTCCATAACTGTTTGATCTCTTCAATAAAGATAGAATTCATATATAATTGAGATCATATAAAAAAAAGTTTTCAAATCATTGCCTCACAAATAGATCACTTGGGCTGACCGGTATTGAGATCTGAAAACTAAAACTCATTAAAATCTCTAAAATGTATCCCATACTAAGTTTTATAACTTTTTGTAACATTCACTGTTCATTTTATCTGCGGAAAGAAAACGACGTTTTATATACTCTTTTCTACAAATCAATGAAATCATTAAAATATTTAAAAACAAACGCAAATAAAGTCTCTCAAATTTGGCATATTTAATGAAATTAGATGTAAATAAAAATATTACATTATATTATATAACACTAAGTCTTAATATATTTGTTAAGTTGTGAAAGGGTTAGGCTTTAGTGCAATGCATGCCTGAAAGGCCTCAGAGTCTATATTGCAATGGTTTCAAAGTAGAGGTCCTTTAAGGCGAACCCATCTGTTTGTGTGTTTGTTTGTTTATTTGGCAAAAATCAATATTAATATTAATAACAAATTGAATAAACTTTTGAATAGTTTGTGATTTAATAGAATTGTTGTCCTATTCTTGAGATTATATTTAATTAAATAACAAAACAAAAAAATGAAGACAAGGTTTTCGTCGTTAGACATAAAGTCAATAGTGTGTGAACTGAACCACCGCTTGACTGGACTTCGAGTGAATCAGATTTACGACATCGACAACAAAACGTATTTATTCAAAATGAGCAAAACAGCGAATCAGTCAGAAACTGAAGAGACTTTCAAACAAATGCTTTTAATAGAGTCGGGAATACGTATCCATTCGACTGAATACGAATGGCCTAAAAATAATAGTCCGAACGGTTTTACTATGAAATTGAGAAAACATCTCAAGAATAAAAGACTCGAATCTATTCAACAATTAGGTGTCGATCGTATTATTGACTTGAAGTTTGGTTCTAACGAAGCCGCATATCATGTCATTCTTGAGCTCTACGACAGAGGAAACGTTGTCATCACTGACCACCAGTTCCTTATTCTCAATATTCTTCGGCCGCGAAAGTTAGGCACTGATGAAGACGTGAATCTTGTGGTCCGAGAAAAATATCCAATCGATTCGGCGAAGAGTGAAACCGAATTTCGATTATTGACCACAAATGAAATCAAAGATATCATCGATAAAGCAAAAGATGGCGAAAATTTGAGAAAAGTTCTTAATCCACATGTGATTTATGGGACAGCACTTATGGAGCACTCATTTATTGAATTGGGATTAACTGAAAACAATTTCAAATTAAATAAACAACAAATTGATATAAATGTAATCGAAAGCGCTTTAAAACTTTCCCATAATATTATGCAAAATATCACTAATTCTTCAAAAGGTTTTATTATACAAAAAGTCGAGAAACGAATCGGTGAACCGAACTCTGACGTCATTTCTTACTTAGAATTTCATCCATTTTTGCCGAATCAGCACAAAAATAGTAAAGATCCGAAAATAGGATTCATTGAAATGGAGTCATTCGACAAAGTGGTCGATATCTTCTTCTCGAGCATTGAGGGACAAAAAATAGACTCAAAGGCATTACATCAGGAAAAGGAAGCGATGAGAAAATTGGATAATATTAAAAAAGATCACCAGAAAAGACTTGAAGAATTAAATAAATTACAAGAAGCGGATGTTCGTAAAGCAAAACTAATTGAAAGTAATAGTGAATTAGTTGAAAAAGCTCTACTCGTGTTGCGCAGTGCTATCGCTAATCAATATTCGTGGAAAACTATTCTAGAATTGATAGAAGACGCCAAAGCACAGGAAGATCCAGTCGCCAGTTGTATCACTTCATTAAAATTGGACAAAAATAATTTCACAATGAAATTATCCGATCCTTACGATGAGACCAATGTTTATGCATTTATTGACATCGATATTGATCTCTCAGCGCATGCAAACGCGCGAAAGTATTACGATATGAAACGAACCGCTGCTAAAAAGGAACAGAAGACGATCGAGAGCTCCTCCAAAGCCTTTAAAAATGCTGAGCGAAAGACTTTTCAGACTCTGAAAGAGGTTGCCGTCAAAACAAGTATCACAAAAGCGCGAAAAGTTCTGTGGTTTGAGAAGTTTTTGTGGTTTATTAGTTCTGATAATTATGTAGTAATCGCCGGAAGAGATGCCCAACAAAATGAAATGATTGTTAAACGATATATGAAAGCTTATGACTTGTACGTTCACGCGGACCTTCACGGCGCTACTTCTGTGGTCATCAAGAATAGTAACCCATTGCAAGCAATTCCTCCAAAAACTCTCAGTGAAGCGGGAGATTTGGCTGTTTGTTACAGCGCTGCCTGGGATGCAAAGACCATTACAACTGCTTTTTGGGTATATCCTAATCAGGTTTCAAAAACTGCTCCGTCGGGCGAATATTTAACTGTCGGCTCATTTATGATTAGAGGAAAGAAAAATTATTTACCACTTTCTCATCTGGTTATGGGTTTTGGTTTTGTTTTCAAATTAGATGAAGAAAGTACTGAAAGGCATAGAAACGAAAGAAAGCGACGCATTTCCGTAGAATCAGAATCTGTTTCAACCAGTGCTGAAAATGAATCGATGAATGAAGAAGAAATTCTGTGTGAAAGTGCTTCTGGTGATGAGGAGGTCACCTTTCCTGACACTAAACCTAAATTAGAAATTGTATTACAAGATGAAGTTCAGGAAAATTTAGGCTTTGCTGATGAGAGTCCTATTATTGTTAAATCTAAAGCTCCGCGAAAAAAGCAAATTCAAAAATCTAAACAAAATTCGCAGAATATTAATAATGAAGAGGTAAATGTTCAGAAAAATGATAGTAATCCACAATCAGATAAACCTCAACAACTAAAACGCGGACAAAAGTCTAAATTGAAGAAAATGAAGGAAAAATACAAAGATCAAGACGAAGACGAGAGACAACTAAGAATGTCAATTCTGGGCCATTCGAGTGCAAAGAATGATAAAAAGATTTCCAAAAATTCAGTGACTGAAACAAAAAACAATAAATTAGAGGAACAAAAACTGTCTAATAATAAGAGAAATAACGAAAATAATATCAAAGATTTATCCGAGAAACTAAATAAACAGAACTTAGAGGTTTCAGACATTGATTACATACAAAATAATGAAAAAGTTGTGCCACAAGAAGAAGATAATGATGATGAAGAAGTGACTGTCGGACAATCAGATGATATCAAAGTAATTGAATCATTAACTGGACTTCCACTGCTTGACGATAATCTATTGTTTGCGGTCCCAGTTTGTGCGCCCTATTCAGCAATGCATAGCTATAAATATAAAGTAAAAGTATTGCCCGGAATGAATAGACGCGGAAAAGCAGCCAAAACTGCTTTACAATTATTTTTAAGGGAAAAGACGGCCACTGAAAGAGAGAAGGATGTGCTTAAAGCTGTCAAAGATCAGGACATTTCGAAAAACATGCCGACAAAGATCAAAATCACGGCTTCGAATCTTAGTTCTGTTAAAAATAAGAAATAAAAATTTGAAAATATTTGAAAAATAAATAAAATTTAATTTTTAAAATTATATTTTGAAATAATACTTGTTATCAACACATTGTTTGCTGTGTTTATATCTCGTTTAATAGCGCTATAAAATGTTTATCTTAACATTTATAGCGTTATTAATTAGTTATTTGCATTTTTTATCGAAACTGTTGGTTATAAATAAATTTTAACATTTTATATCATAATAATTATTGCTTAGTAGATGCACAAGAATTTATTCATATCTTAAACTATTTTTCATACAAAGCTTTCACTTGAATACAGGCACTGCCATACTATTCATGAATCTCAGTTCTAATCTTACGCTATTTTAAATGGTTTCTAAAACTAACCGTTTTTATTACATATTTAATCCTATTTAACGAATAATGATTTCAACTTTTATTTAAAGTTTGTAAAAATTTTAATAAAGTTCATCAAAATATTTAAAGCTATTTCTATATTTCAAAAATTGAGAAGAGATTCAAAATAAGCTAAACTTAAAAACATTTTTATCATAACTTAGAAATTAGTTGAACACAAGATTTTTTTTATTTCCCTTTCTTGAGTTTTTAGCCCTCATTTGAGAACAGTCGACATCCGAAAAATGTAGGGTCAATGACAGGGTTGCATCAGCTGTAGGTCTACTATATGTAAATATTTGCTTTGAATTATCTTTTGGATCGAACCGTTGCCGCTCAGTCCTGGACCGGTCTTAAAACACTACTGACAAAGCTCTTGTCCTGTTTTGAAATAAGTTTAATTAAAGAGATCTTTCAAAATATGAAGCTATAGATAAGTCTCATATTTGGCGCTTTACTCAAAACATTTAAATGCGAGCAATGATTGGATATAAGAAGATATGCGTATAATTGAAAACTTCATTATTTATATAAAAATAAAATACATTTGAGACCAAAGCGTATGAAATAATCTCATATAAAATTAATTTAATTCCTATTTGAGTTAATATTTACTAAATTATTAAATTATAGAAACATTGCTTAGAATAGAATCACAATAATGGGCAACAAGTCATCGCTTATGCTTCAGGACGAAGAGATTGGTGTCATTCAGACTGAAACAGGATGTGAGACAAACATTAAATAAATAAATGATTTTTGATATTAATTATGTCATAAACTCTTTGTCGGAACAGTCAGTCCGTCACAGATCGAACGTCTTTACAGCCGATTCACGAGTTTAGACAAAGCAGACAACGGAACGCTTTCTCGCGAAGACTTCCTCAGAATACCAGAGTTGGCGATCAATCCATTGGGCGATCGTATAGTTCAGGCCTTCTTTGCGGAGACTGATGGTTACGAAGAGAGACTTAATTTCAGACAATTCATGCGAGTGTTGGCTCGTTTCAGACCAACCAAAAAGAACAGAGAAAATAAACTCAATTCACGCGAAGACAAACTTCGGTTTGCGTTCAAAATGTATGATTTGGACGACGACCAGAAGATATCACGCGATGAGCTGTTGGCTGTGCTCCATATGATGGTGGGCTCTAACATATCAACCGAACAGTTGTCTAATATCGCGGACCGGACTATAATGGAAGCCGACAAAGACGGCGATCAATGCATTACTTTTGAAGAGTTTTGTAAGACTTTAGAGCGAACTGATGTCGAAGAGAAGATGAGCATAAGGTTTCTTCATTAGTCTTATTCTATATAACTTATAAATTTAGTGTTATTTGAAAACTTTAATAATTAGTTTATATATATATAACTGTATATCAATAATTGAATTGATTGTTTTGATTGTTTTTTACTAAATTGATCACTTTTTTCACTGCGCATTACTGTTGCTATTGTTAACTCGTTTTAGATTAGATGTTCTCATAGTATGAGTTTCTCATACTATAAATATTTGCACAAATTTGTTATAATTATTACAGTTATATCTGTATATACTTTACTGGTTTATAGTCTTTGTTAATGATAGTAAAGGTTTAAGGTTTCGAAAGCCACTGAAAAATGTCAATATTTTTGAACAAAACAGAGTTAAACTAGATTTGAATTTTAATTTAGAAAGCCTTTCAAAGCTGTTCTCATATGAATTAAGGTTATGTTGATATGAATTTTCATAAAATAATTTTACTACTGTATAGTTGGAAGATGTGATAAATAAAATGTTTATTTTGTTTAATCCCTTAAGACTTAATGAGATAACATATGTGCTATTAGTGCTACATATTTGTCATGTCTAACAGAGGAATACCAACACTCACCCACTTCTATAGTCTATTGTATTATTAACTTAATTCTGTTGTAACCACAATCATATCAATTATTTTATAGATTTTATAGACTTAGAGCTTTTCTGTAGCAAATTATTCGATTTTCTCAGGAATTTTCTTATGATTTAATCATATTTATCAGTTGCTTATATCCAAAGTGTTGCATACAGTTTAATATTCATGTTATGCTACTTTTTATTTAACCTTTAAATTGCAAATCACAGCAAATATGAGTCCAACAGTTTTGCTCTGATTAATGAAACGTGGATTGGCATTCATTACATTAATACTCAATTATTGACCGGCTTTACAGATAAACGTGTATTATATTTCATGTTTGGATTTAACATTGAAAATGCATTTTAACTGACTCTTATTTTTCTATTTAATAGTTTTACTAATTCAGCGTTATATTAAAATATATAACTATATATCACTTCATGCGTTAACTCTTGAACATGTATTTTATAATGAAATCTAAGCTTTTTTAATGCAAATTTTTTGTTAATAAAAAATTAAAATATCTATAAATCTGATAATTATTTAAAATCAATTAAAATGTATTCTTCAATACAAAGTCCAAACAAGAAATCTATTTTTATCTGTCTATTAAAATGCTGTCTGTGTACAGCTCGAGGCAGCACACTTTGTAAATTGTTTATTAAAAAAATAATTACTTTATAATTCAAAGTTTATTTGTCAATCATAACAATTGAAGGCTTATCTAAAACAACCTAATCATGCATACCATGCATTTTTTAATCATTTTCAACCTATTTATTTAATTGAATATTTATGTGAATAGTTTTCTATATATGTATTTCTTATAATTACTCAATTAAGAGATAAGATAATCGATTTTTTTATTCAATATATTTTCAGAATTCAAAGTTTAAGTACTTTAATAGTTTAGTAAATGAAAAGTTTAGTGAATTGAAGCCGAGGTCGGAACTTATCAATTAAAACATATTCATAAAAAATGCGTAAACTTATTAACAACAATATAGACGGCATCAGCAAATGCATAAGAAGTGCATCCAAAGCAATACATAGTGGTGTTCAATAGAGAAGCGCATATTTTGCGCTCTTTGGTAGCAGAACCAGATTCCTAGAGAGTAAAGATTTGATGCCTCAGGCATTCTGTTCGTCAAGTGGGGTGTGATTACACTAAAGCTAAGCATTTAGTGTGACGTTTGTAGAGAAGGCATCATCTCCTCTTCCCTTTTGCCAAACAAGCTTTCAGTTGGCGGTTCATTCGGCGCTTCGCCACTAGATTCTCGTGTTTGATGTTATGGCACTTCTCCTCATTCCTTAGTTGTAATGAAATATATTTTTTATTTGATATGATTTAAGGTATTTCTTAACATTTCACTGTATTTTTATACAATTCTTAATATCCAAATGTGATAAATAAATGACAATTTGCTCAACACATCAGTTATCGTGTTCTATATCTCCAATCATAAAATGTAAGTTTAAAAATATATTTTTGGCAGAAATCTGACTCTATTAAGCTTTGTAGGAGTACTGCAATAAGATTTACTATAGATTTGAAACTAACCTGTCAGCCTGTTTAGCACATAAAGTTTGAACAATTTTCCTATTGGGTGTGTACTACTGTTATGTGTTTGTTATGTTATGTTATGAATACATGCTATATCATAGTCCATTCAATTATGTTTAAATAGACCTTCAAATCTATTTTATTTACATTAAATCTCAAATATTCGACGCATTCCTTTATTATAAGTGTTTATTAACAATCGTTTGTTAAAATCGTGGCAAAGTTTGGTTATGAGAGAGGATAACATTTTTATTAATCACATCAAAAGTTGAGTTCAGCTAAAATGCAAATTATTAAAGTTAACAAACACTTAAAATATGTATGTATGCTGTCTGTATGTAGGGGTACAATAATAACAACCTCTACTTGAATTGATAATTAATACTCAATGGTATTCTATGATTTGAAAACTCATGTTAATTAATAGTTTACACCTTCAATACTGCATATACTTGAAAGTTGTCAATACTTAATCGAAAGCGAGCACTACTTACGGTATATCGAAAACATGACATTTAAAAAAATAATTATTGAAGCGATAACTGTATGGTTTGGTATTTTGACTCTTTGAGCAGTTAAACTCAATTAAATCAATCATTTGTAACATACTATTAATCGGAAATACAGATAAAAAGCAAATATACACAAGAATTAATAAATCGCTTCCCTTTGAGGGCTGAAACCAATTTATGCAATATCTTAGGGTTAGTGCACAAATATAATAAAATTTATAATGTTATCAACGGCTTTGGAGTTTATTATAGCTATACAAATAAATTTTTTTATATAGTTATTTCAATCCAAACAGTTCTTTCTGTTATCAACATTTCTACTGATAGCACTTAAATTGTTTCAATTAAACCAAATGATAGTATACTTCATCTCTCGGAGTCTTATCATAATATTTTTATGAGGCTTATAAGTTATTTGCTAAGGCGTGATCAAAAATTGTTCGCCTATTTCTACACAATGATGTTATTCAGTTATTCAAATTTTTATATAACAATTATAGTTCTGACTAAGTTTAAACGGTATTTTCATTACGTGTTTTGACACAGTACTAGTTGTGATATTTGTAGTGCTATTTTCCAGGAAAGGATGTAGTATAGAGTACACACCAACCTAAGGTCAAACCTGTTAGCTATTATACTGTTTAATTGAAGATTTGTTTTTTAAAACTTACTAACTCTGACTTAATTTACTCGACACGAGTGAGTACAGAAAATGTATGTTTCTATTTGTTTATTGTATAAAAAGTATTAAACAACAAACTTTACTTAAAATAAGTTAACATTTAGTATATTAATCATATATTTAACCTTACGATTGTTTTTCTATCTACAGTTTTGATAAATTACTAAATTTTTAGTTTATTATTCAAAGAGCGAGTTCTGCTATTGTTTAAGGAAATACAGCATTTGTTTATTAAACACTTATCATTCGCGAACTTAATTTGCATCGCAATGTCAATCATTTGAGCTCAAACCAAAAGTTCAAACGAAAATTGTATTTTATTAATTTTTTATACAGATTTAAATTAGGACTAAACTTAACTTGCATTTCACTTTTAGCAATTAAAATGAATATGATTCAAAAATTTAAAATGTACAGGCAAGAGAACTATTGTGTCTGTCGTGGCTATAAATTTCAAGGATAGCATTCACTGTTTGCTATCATTACAGTAATATTATTTATATTTTATTTTTCGATCAAAGGTTTAGTGTATGAAATAAAACTTTGTTAAGTATTGTTTAATAATTAGAATCATGAGAAAGCAATTATGTTAATGCGATATTACGCGCATCTATTCGTGAATTGCATTCAATTATTAAACCGTATAATAAACTTATAAATAGAATACTAATCCTTTATATAGATTTTCCGGCTTTTATTTGTAAACTCAATTAGAGTCCAGTTTTAGGTACTGAAAAATAAACCTAATATTCCACACCATATAATACAATTTGGTTTGAGCGCAATAAGAGATGCTTTTTATAATGTATTTTTCAATACTTACCTGTAATCGATTTTTTCAAAGAAAATTATTTGAAAAGTCATTTGAGACAATACATATACTACTAGTAATTGGAATTATTATTAACATCTATTAAAACTTAAAATTGCAAAACCGAAAAGTTGAGATCGTAAAGCATTTTATAGGTCACGATATTTTGCTCTCTAATATTCTGTACTCTATCCGACTGACTGTTAATTTATTGGATGTTTAGCGCTTTGTTTAGAAGTTTACTTTAGTTTTCTACTGTATATTGTTATGCATTTATTTATTCAAATTTGTTTCTTTGCCAGCTATGCATTATTATCATATTTAGAGTCCGCTAAACAAAAATGACTCAAAGAGAAGACAGCTATAAGTTCGAGACCGGACGCATCAAAGCTCTTCAAGAAGAAAGATTACACATTCAGAAAAAAACATTTACAAAATGGATGAATTCGTTTCTTCAGAAGGTATTATCAAATGTCATCTCAACTCTAATTTAATTTACTTTTGCTGAAAAAATATTCTTAATATCTAAAGAATCAAAGAGTTTGACAGCCATTAGTGTCGCTCTTATTCTTCATACATTTGTTCATTTAATGACTTTAGAAAATATTCACAAATTTATAAAATTCAGATAAAATAGAGTTAAAGAGACGCACAAATGTCAGATTCAACCAAACACATGATTATAGAAAGTTTAATAAAAAAAATATATTTCTGCTCTGTTTTATATCTACAACTGTTCAGAAATAGATGAATAGTGTCTATTATATCAAAAGTTTTTGCTAAAACTTTTCCATGAAGTGAGACTTAATTTATTAATTTCTGATATTTTCTAAAGAATTTTTTCCCCACTTTTTTTTATTAAGCTTAGAACTTATCAAATATCAAAATAGTCGTGAATTTTAAAAAATCGATATAATGAGCAGTAATATAAGCTTAAAATAAGAAACAGACTTAATTCTGTGGTAATTTAATACATAGTATTTGATTCAACCATTTTTATGTTTGTTCATCTTAAATAAACTTATTTCCTGTGTTTTGACTGTTATGCATCATTTCTTATGAAAGGCTAAAAAGTTATAAAGAGTTAATTGAAAAGTATAGCATTATCTTTGAATTTTAAAATAGACACCGTTTCTGATGTTTTTTGAATTAATTATCAAATTAAAAGTTTTTGAAAGTTTAATGACCTTTAAGTATCAAACGTTAGTTTAAGTGTCAAACCTCCAGGAGGGCCAATATCCAGCTGGGACCCCCTTGGCCAAGCCTGTGGTCTTTCTCAATATCCTATACACAAATCTCAAGCGAATTATAAGCATTCAAATCAGAATATCATTATATGACTATTTTATGAACTGTTAGATTTGCTTAATTAAATCCAATTATAAAGATTATAAGCCGTATACATAAAAACTGATAAACCCATAAAACACTAAAAGGTTGTTGGAATTGACAAATTTTATTCCCAAATAATTCCTCAAATCAAATCACAAGTCAATCAAATAAAGTGATTTAGGCATTTAATTGAATGGATGTATATTAAGTTTTATATTATCTGAAGGCTCGGATGGAAGTCGACGACATCTTCACTGATTTAGCTGATGGCAAAAAACTATTGAAACTTTTAGAAATAATAAGTGGTGAGAAATTAGGAAAACCTAATAATGGAAAGATGAGAGTCCATAAAGTTGAAAACGTCAATAAAAGTCTAGCTTTTCTGCACACAAAGGTATCAAACAATTATTAATTCTTTGAAGCATTCATTAAAATTATAATTTTATGGATCTAATCAAAAATTTTAAAATCAGGTGAGATTAGAAAGTATTGGAGCAGAAGATATAGTCGATGGCAATAAACGCTTGATTTTGGGTTTACTTTGGACTATAATTCTTCGCTTTCAAATACAAGATATTGAGATACAAGTGGACGAAGAAAACCCAGAGAAAAAGCACGCAAAGGAGGCATTGCTATTATGGTGTCAGCGAAAAACCACCGGTTATCCTAATGTTGAAGTACGAGATTTCACGCAAAGCTGGCGGTCAGGAATGGCTTTCAATGCGCTCATTCATGCTCATCGTCCAGACCTTATTAATTATAACGCTTTAAATCCACAAAATCCTATCGAGACTCTGAACAATGCCTTCGATGTGGCTCAAAAAGAATTGGGTGTTTCCAAACTTTTAGACGCAGAAGATGTGGACACCGCTAAACCAGATGAAAAATCAGTCATGACTTATGTTTCCTCTTATTATCACACTTTTGCCAAAATGAATAGTGAAATGAAAGGCGGGAGAAGAATAGCCAACATTATTGCACAACTAATGGATGTCGATCGCAGTCAACTTAATTATGAATTATTTACTACTAATTTACTTAATTGGATACAAATGAAAATCGTAGAACTCGATGACCGAAAACTTGCCAATTCTTTAGATGGAATTCAACGTGAATTTCTCAAATTCAAAGAATACCGAACAATAGAAAAGCCGCCCAAATATAAGGAAAGGAGTGAAATCGAAGCACTTCTTTTCAATATACAGACAAAAATGAAGTCTTTGGGACAACCATTATATTTACCGCCTGAAGGAAAGTTAGCTCAAGACATTGAAAAGTCATGGACTGCTCTCGAAAAGGCAGAGTATAGAAGGGAAGTGGCATTACGTGAAGAATTGTTACGCTTAGAAAAACTTGAAAACCTCGCGTATCGTTTCGAAAGAAAAAGTGTTTTAAGAGAAGGATATCTTAAAGAAATGATTCAAGTGCTCAGTGATCCACGTTATGGAAGTCATCTGACACAAGTTGAGGCCACTGTCAAAAAGCATGAAGCGATTAGTGCTGATATTTTAGCTCGAAGTGAAAGATTTGAGAGCCTTTCTGTTATGGCTCAAGAACTAATAGATGGCAACTTTCATAGTAGGGATAGCATTAAAAAGAGAGAACAACAAATTTCACACGAATGGCAGCAGCTCTTAAACCTACTAAAACAACACCAAAACAATCTGAACGCAGCCTCCAGTTTGATGTCTTCCTTAAGAGAAGTCGACACTATTAGGAATGAAATCAAAGAAATGGAAAAAAGCTTGACATCAGATGCAAACGTTGCAGTACATCATCTGTTGGCTGTTGAGGACCTTTTGCAAAGACATAATCTTCTTGAAGCTCATATTGCTTCACAGGGAGAGACCATTCGCAAACTTAATAATGTTTCGAACAATCTTTTGAAAAGTGGTGCAAATTCTGATGCAATTCAACTGATTAGCAAAGAAACACCGCTTCTGTATAAAGGATTAGAGACTCTTAACAGCGAATATGCAAATCTTGTAGAGTTGGCTAAACTTAAAAGATTGAAATTAGAAGAAGCGCGTGCTTACTATCAATTCGTTCAAGACATGGAAGAAGAAGAGGCCACTATTTCTGAAAGGCAGCGCATTTGTCAGGCAATACTTCCGAGTAAGGACTTATTGGGAGTGATTTCTTTGCAGCAAAAACATAGTGTATTAGAGACTGAAATTAAAGCACATAAAAACAGATTAAAAAAAGTTATCGATAGTGGCGAAGAACTGGTGTCTGCGAGACATCCAGAAAGTAGTGATATAAGAACCAGAATCGATAGCTTGAAGACTCAATGGGATCATTTGCACGATTTGGCGAACCAGAAGACCAAACAATTGTCGGATGCAATCGAGGCGTTTCAATATCACGCGGACGCCAATGAGGCCGAGTCGTGGATGAAAGAAAAGATGCAATTAGTGACCTCTGAAGACTATGGCAAAGACGAACCGAGCGCTTTGGCTCTATTGCAAAGACATTCACGATTAGAGAGTGAAATTCGTGCCTATGATAACGACATCAGGCGCTTAAACAGTCAATCGGACAAAATGCTTAAATCGGGAATCGCTTCACTCTTTGTCATATGTGGTGACGCTTTCTCGGCCGCAACCGCTGCCGGCAGTGGAGATATTGAAGAATTGAACGGTTCAGAAGAATGGGTCGACGAATTGGTTGAAAAGGAAGTGATTCAAGACGTGTTCGAAGACATTACTATTCCTCAGGTGCAGGCTTTATATCAGTTTACAGGTCAGGACAACTTTACTGTAGGCAAAGGAGAAAATTTGATATTACTTCAGAAGACCAATCATGACTGGTGGAGCGTTCGGAAAGAGAGAGACAGAAAGGATGGCTTCGTTCCCGCCAATTATGTCAAAGAAATTGAACCAAAAATTGTCAAAAAACTGGTCAAAAAACCGATCAAAATATGGGAAAAGCAAAAAGTCAAGAAATTTGTTAATAGAAAACCTAAAAAACACAGCAAAAGAAATAGTAAGCGAAGGCTTAGTATTATTTGTGATGCAGAGAGTGTTGAACAGAGAAAGAAAAATATAAATTCAGCCTTTGATGAACTGTTCGAGTCCTGTAAAATTAGACGACAATATTTAGAGGACGCCATACAACTCTTTCGATTCAATCGTGAATGCGATGGTTTTGAGACATGGATTA